>JAODAL010055761.1:0-23729 GCA_025379985.1 Phyllomedusa bahiana
AAAAACACACATACCAAGTTTGTTCTGCCCCAGTCAAAAACCCTTGGGCCCAATAAAAAAAGGGCATCGTGAAATTATACACCCCATACAAAATTTAAAAACCCCCATTGGGGAAACATAAAGCCCCTTTTTTTTCTGAAAAATGGGAAAATGTTTTACTTTTAAAAACAAACGATGCGCAAACCCCCCAAAAAAAAGAGAGATACTGGGTCACCGTGTTCTCCAGTTTTTACAAAATCTGAAACTGTTTTCCAACGGCATTTTGGGGTTTTAAAAATTGAAATTAGTTTTTATTTGGGCCCAATTTTTTGATGCACGGGGCCCCGCATAATTTTAATTAGAAAAACGTTATCTGTTTTTGATTGGTTTTTAAAATGGGACATCCTATAAGATTTGGCTTATCTTGATTGGTTTAAAAAATGAAATCATCTCATCACCTAACATATAAAAAGAGCTTTTTGGGGGATTAAAAAAATTGTTTTTTAAACTGATTTGATCTAAGAAACCAGGTAAAACTGTTTCTTAAATTTTTGATCGTGGAAGAAAGGTTGACTTGAAAGGCAAAAACTGCCGCAACACAGGGAAAAGGGGGCACTTTTGGGTGTTTTTTTTTTAAAAATTTTTTGGTTTTACATAACAACCCTGTACAAATTTTCCACGACATGCTGTGTGTTTCAGCAAAAAATAGGCCCGTCCGGGTTTGCATAATTGCATGTTCTCCCATGGGGGTGTTGCAGGGGGCAGCCAAATTCAAAGGGGAAAATGTGGGGGGTCTCTAAAACGGGGGGGCCCTGGCAGAAAAATTGGAAACTAATTTTTCAATTTTGGGGCAAAGGGGTGTCACTGTTATTGTGCCCGTTGATGGCGAATTACGCAGAAATACAGATTGCATTTTTTGCCTTTCTAAAAGCCCTAGTAAAAGTGGGGTAAAAATTTTTGAAACACCCCTCCGTTCAAAATTTTAATTTCACCCCTTAAAAAGTCCCCTTTAGGGGGGACGTTTCTAAAGGGGGCACCCTTTTGGGGTTTTTTTTAAAATTTTTTGTTTTAATCCCAGCATTTTTAAAATTTTTCAGGAATGCTGTGTTTTTTCAGCAAACAAAGGGCCCGTCCGGGGCATAATTGTATGTTCTCTTCATGGCAAGTTTCAGGGGCGCCAAATTCTAGGGTGACATGTGGGGGGTCCCCAGAACAGGGGGAAAATGGCAGAAAAATTGGGAAACAAAAAATTTTAATTTTTTTCGCAAAGGGGGTCCCCGTTATTGTGCAAATTAGAAAGGCGAAAAAACCTAAATGTCAATTGCAAAATTTTTTTCCTTTTTTAATGCATAGTAATGTCTGTGGGGAAATTTAATTTTTTGAAAAACCCTTTTGTTCAAAATTTTTTTTAAAAATTTCACCCCTTAAAATGTTTCCCTTTAGGTTGTATTTTTTAAAGTGGGGGTCACTTTTGGGTGTTTTTTTTAATTTTTTTTTTTCAACACCCGCATGTACAATTGTCAGGACAAAGCGTGTAAAATTTTACAAACTAGGCCTGGCGTGCGCATAATTCCTATTTCTCTCCCCCGGCGTGTTGCGGGGGGGAGCCAAAATTTTAGGTACTTGGGTGTCCCTAGAACGGGAGACAAGGCAAGAAAAATTGGGGGCAAAAGTTTCAATTTTTTCGCAAGGGGTGTCTCTGTTATTTTTGTAGCTAAAGGAAATTTTTCAAAAAACTTTAAAATTTGCATTTTTTTTCCTTTCTAAGGGATAGTAATGTCTTTGAAAATTTAATTTTTATGAAAAACCCGTCTGTTTAATATTTGAATTACAAAACCCCCTTTAAAAAATTCCTTTACCCGGGGGGTAGGTTCTAAAGGGGGCACTTTTGGGGGTTTTTTATAATTTTTTTTTTTACATCCACAAACATTACAATTTTCAGGACATGCTGTGTGTTTTAGCAACTAGGCCCCCTCGGAAACATAAAAAGGGTAAGGTTTTTCTTTCCCTGGCTTTTTGCAGGGGGGAGCCCCAAAATTCCCAGGGGGACATGTGGGGGTGTCCCTGAACGGGGGGACATTGGGGAAAAAATTTTGGGGTTTTTAAATTTTTTAACCCTTTGGGGCAAGGGGTTTCGCTGTTTAAATTTTGGCCCCCTTTTTAAAGGCAATTACGCAGAAATGTCCGATTGCATTTTTTTCCTTTCTAATGCATAGTAATGTCCCGTTAAATTTTAAATTTTTTTTTAAACACCGGCTGTTTTAAAATTTTAAAATTTCACCCCTTAAAATTTTTCCCTTTAGGGGTTTTACGTTCTAAAAATGGGGTCACTTTTGGGTGTTTTATAATTTTTTTTCCCCATCACAGCATGTACAATTGTCAACATGCTGATTGGGTTTCCCGCAATCTAGGCCTGTCGTGCGCATAATTGCTATGTTCCTCCATGGCGGTTTTTTCAGGGGGCAGGCCCCAAAACTAGGGTGACATGTTGGGGGGTCCCCCAAAAGGGAGGGCATGGCAGAAAAATTGGGGAATTAATTGTTCAATTTTGCGCAAGGCGTGCCTGGGTTTTTTTGCATTTTGATGGGGAATTTTCGGGAGAAACACAGTTTGCCTTTTTTGCCTTTCTAAAGCATAGTAATGTCCGTGAATTAAAATTTTAAAAGAAACACCCGTCTTTTAAAATTTGAATTAAACCCCCTTTAAAAAAATTTCCCTTTAGGGGTGTAAAATTTTAAAGTGGGGGCACTTTTGGGTTTTTTTTTTAATTTTTTTTCCCCATCAAGCCCTGTACAATTGTCAGGCATGCTGTGTATTTAGCAAAATAGGGCCCCTTTTGGCCCTAATTTTCTTTTGTTTTTCCCCCATGGCATGTTCAGGGGGCAGCCAAAATTTTAGGGTGACCAATTTGGGGTGTCCCCCAAACGGGGGGACATAGCAGAAAAATTTTGGAATCTAATTTTTTAAAATTTTTCGCAAGGCCCGGGCGCTGTTTTTGTGCAGTTAGATGGGGAATTACACATTTAAAATCAGTTTTTCCCCTTTTTTTCCTTTCATGGGTAAAAATTTCTGTTAATTTAATTTTTAAAGAAACACCTTCCGTTCAAAATTTGAATTACACCCCTTAAAATGTTCCTTTTAAAAGGGGGTACATTCAAAAAAAGGGGGCACTTTTGGGGGTTTTTAAAAATTTTTTTTTTTCACATCACAGCATGTACAATTTTTTCAGGACAACTTAAAAATCCACAAACAAAGGGTGCATGCCCTAAATTTCCCATGTTTTTTCTCCATGGCGTTTTTTTAGGGGGGACCAAAATTTTAGGGGGACAAGTGGGGAGTCCCCAAACGGGAAAACCTTTGGGAAAAAAAAAATTTGGGGAAACTAATTTTTTAATTTTGCGCAAGGCGGGCCGGGGTTATTTTTTAAAAAAGGGATGGAAAAAATACAGGATAATTGGGAAA
The DNA here is from genome assembly GCA_025379985.1 of Phyllomedusa bahiana. Lineage (NCBI taxonomy): Eukaryota > Metazoa > Chordata > Amphibia > Anura > Hylidae > Phyllomedusa > Phyllomedusa bahiana. The sequence goes on from JAODAL010055761.1 coordinate 3,442, forward strand.
ATTTTTTTCCCTTTTTAACCCTTTAAAAGCATTATCTATAAAAAAAAACAAACCTCCTAGGGTCCAAATGCACACTATACCCCTAGAAGGAAAAAACCCTTGAGGGGTTAAATTTCCAAAAAAGGGTCAATTTTGGGATTTTTTTCCGTTCTGGAACGGGGGACTACAAATACAACATGAAAGGGGCCCCAGCCAGTCCCCCGCTTATTTTGCACTCCCAAAGCCAAAAAGCGCTCCTTTCCCCCTTTTAAAAACTCACCACCCTCCCCGAAATGTTTTTTGACCACAAAATGGGGTATTCCTTTCTCGAAAAATTGGGCAAAAGGTTTATTTGGGGGGCTTTTCCCCCTTTTTTTTTTTTGTGAAAATTAAAAATTTCAGATTTAAATTGGGGCAATTTTTTTGGGAAAAAATTTAAAATTTTTTTATTTTCACAACCGGGTTCCCGAAAAGCTGTGTAAAACCTGTGTGGTCAAAAGGGACGCTATACCCCTAGTAAAATTTTATTGAGGGGGGTAGTTTCCAAAAGGGGTCAAATTTGGGTATTTTTCTCGTTTTTGGAAATTTGGGGGGGCTCCCAAAAGCAAAAATGGGGGGCCTCCAACCCCGTCCCCGCTTAAATTTTTTAAAACCCCCAAAACCAAATAGCCGGGGTCCTCCCTTCAAAAACTCACCACTTTCCCCCCTATTTGTTTTTTGACCACATATGGGGTAATTTCCCCTTTCTCGGAAAAAATTGGGCAAACAGGTTTTTTGGGGGCTTTTCCCCCCCAATTTTTTTTTTGTGAAAATGAAAAATTTTTAGATTAATTTTGGGAATTTTTGGAAAAAATTGTAATTTTCATTTTTACAACCCATTCCAGAAATTTTTGTGGGAAAAACCGGGGGTCAAAAGGCACGCAAAACCCCCAGATGAAAATTTTTAAGGGGGGTAAATTTTTAAAAAGGGGTCAAAATTTTTTGGGGTTTTTTCCGTTCTGGAAATTGGGGGGGGTCACAAATGCAACAAGGGGGGCCTCCAGCCCGTCCAGCTTAATTTTTTACCCCCCACCAAATAGCCCCTTTCCCCTTTTAAGACTCACCACTTTCCCCGGGAAAAGTTTCTTGAAACCACAAAATGGGGAAATTTCCTTACTCGGGAAAAAATTGGGCAACCCCGGTTTTTTGGGGGCTTTTCCCCCTCCTTTTTTGTTTAAAATGAAAAAATTTTTTAGATTAATTGTTTCAAATTTTTTCCCGGAAAAAAATTTTAATTTTTTTCCCCTTTTCACAACCGGATTCCAAGATTTCTGTGAAAAAAACCCGTGGGGGCAAAAGGCACCTATACCCCTAGATGAATTCATTGAGGGGTGTAGTTTCCAAAATGGGGTCAATTTTGGGTATTTTGTTCTGTTCTGGAACTTGGGGGGGTCTACAAATGCAACATGGGATATTTTTTAAAAACATCCTAGGCTACCACTGTGAGAGGTACATACCTTATGGTAATGAAATAATTAGAAACAGGAAAAACCCAATGTGGATCAACAGGGATGTAAAAGAGGCAATAAAAACAAAAAAAAGCGTTTTCACCTACTAAACAGGAGGGTATGAAGAGGCACTAAGAAGCTATAGGGAAAAAATAAAGTGTGTTAAAATAAAGATAAAGGAAGCAAAGCTGGAGACGGAAAGCCCGTATCGCCATAGAAAGTAAAACTAATCCCAAAATATTTTTTAAATTATAAATATAAAAAGATTAAAACAGAAAATGTTGGCCCTTTGAAAAATACTGAGGGAGAGACCGTAGAGGGCGATGGAAAAAAAGCAAACCTATTAAACACTTTTTTCTCCACTGTATTTACCGAGGAGGATGAGCTTCCTGTTGACAGAGGGTGAGGTAAACTCCAACTTAAAATTTTCTTGTCTTACCCAAGAAGAAGTGCAGCTCCGTTTTAAAGAAGATTAAAATAGACAAATCCCCAGGTCCGATGGAAAACACCCACTGTCCTAAGGGAGTTACGTGATGTCATAGATAGGCCCCTTTTTCTTAATATTTATGGACTGTCTAATAACGGGTATGTCCCAAAGGATTGGCGCATAGCAAATGTGGTGCCAATATTCAAAAAGGGGTCAAAAAGTGGATCCAGGAAACTATAGGCCGGTAAGTTTGACCTCTGTTGTAGGAAAAATGTTTTGAAGGTTTTCTCAGAGATGCATCCTGGAGTATCTCACTAAAAAATAAATGTATAACGCCGTTCCAGCATGGGTTTATGAAGGATCGGTCCTGTTAGACTAATCTCATTCAGCTTCTATGAGGAAGTCGTGCTAGACTGGATCGGAGTGAGGCACTGGATGTTCATATATCTAGATTTTTCTAAAGCATTTGAATACGGTGCCCAATAAAAGGTTGGTAAGTAAAATTTAGAATACTTGGACTGTGGGAAAACGTGTGCAAATGGGTAAGCAACTGGCTCACTGATAGAAAACAAGGGTAGTAATTAACGGTACATACTCTGACTGGATTGCTGTTACTAGTGGGGTACCACAAGGGTCAGTAATTGGGCCTATCTCCCTTTAACATTTTCATTAACGATCTTACACATGGATTGCCCCAGTAGAATATCGATCTTTGCAGATGATTTCCCAAAACTCTGTAAAGTAATAACACAATAGAGGATAATGTGTTATTACAAAGGGATCTGGATAAGTTGGAGGCCTGGGCAGGGAAATGGCAGATGAGGTTTAACACAGATAAATGCAAGGTATGCACATGGGGGGGAAAAATCCATTACATGACTACATGTTAAATGGAAAAAGGGTGGTAAAGTGACATGGAGAAGTACTTGGGAATCCTGGTGGACAGTAAACTTAATTGTAGCAGCCAGTGTCAGACAGCAGCTGCCAAGGCAAATAGGTCATGGGGTGCATTAGAAGGGGCATAGAGGCACATGATGAGAACATTATTTTTACCATTATACAAGTCACTGGTCAGACCACACATAGAATATTGTGTACAGTTTGGGGCACCAGTGCACAGGAAAGACATTGTAGAGCTTGAACAGGTACAAAGGCGGCAACTAAATAATAAAGGACTGGGTGGACTACAGTACCCAGAAAAAATTAGCAAGATTAGGGTTATTTAGTTTAAAAGAAAAGACGGCTTCGGGGGGGGCATAATAAATATGTTTAAATACATCAAAGGTCAATATGAGATCTCTCCCAAGATTTATTTAAAACCCAGGACTGTATCTAGAACAAGGGGGCATCCTCTAAGTCTTAAGGAACGAAAGTTTCTACATAATAAGAAAGGGATTCTTTACTGTAAGAGCAGTGAGACTGTGGAACTCTCTGCCAGAGGAACTTGTCATGGTGAATTCACTAACAAAGTTCAAAAAGGGTTTGGATGCATTTCTGGAGCATAATAATATAACAAGTTATAGTGTCTAGGATTCTGGAGAGGGGTCATTGATCCAGGGATTTTTCCGATTGCCAGATTGGAGTCGGGAAGGAATTTTTCCCTAAAATGAGGACAATTGGCTTTACCTCGTTGGGTTTTTTGCCTTCCTCTGGATCAACACCTTAGCACAACAGGCTGAACTGGATGGACGTCTCGTCTTTTTTCGGCCTTACAAACTATGAAACTATGAAACTAAGAACATGAGGGCCTCCAGCCAGTCCAGCTTATTTTGCACTCCCAAAGCCAAATAGCGCTCCTTCCCTTCTAAGACTCACCACGTGCCCCGTATATGTTTCGACCACATATGGGGATTGCCTTACTCGTAAGAAATTGGGCAACAGGATTTTGGGTGCTTTTCCCCCTCCTTTTTTTGTGAAAATGAAAAATTTCAGATTAATTGTGCAATTTTCTGGAAAAATTGTAATTTTTAATTTTCCAACCCGGGTTCCAAAAAATTTCTGTGAAAAACCTGTGGTCAAACCTGTGGGGTCAAAAGGCACGCTATACCCTGATGAATTCATTGAGGGGTGTTTCCAAAATGGGTCAATTTTGGGTATTTTTTCTGTTCTGGAAATTGGGGTGTCTACAAAAGCAACATGAGGGGCCCCCAGCCAGTCCAGCTTATTTTGCACTCCCAAAACCAAATAGCGCTCCTTCCCTTCTAAGACTCACCACGTGCCCCCTATAGTTTTTTGACCACTATGGGGTATTGCCTCTCGAAGAAATTTGGGGAACAGGTTTTTGGGGTGCTTTTTTCCCCCCTTTTTTTGTGAAATGAAAAATTTAGGTTTTAATTTGCAATTTTCTGGAAAATTGTAATTTTTCATTTTACAACCCGGTTTTCCCAAAAAAACGTGAAAAACCTGTGGGGTCAAAAGGCCCTATACCCCTAGATAAAATTTATTGAGGGGTTTTCCAAAAGGGGGCAATTTTGGGAATTTTTTTCCGTTCTGGAAATTGGGGGGGGTTTCAAAGCAACATGAGGGCCCCCAGCCATCCAGCTTATTTGCACTCCCAAAGCCAATTAGCGCTCCTTCCCTTCTCAAGACGTTCACCACGTGCCCCGTAATGTTTTTTGACCACATATGGGGTAATGCCCTTACTCGGAAGAAATGGGAAACAGGTTATGTGGTGCTTTTCGGCCTCCATTTTTGTGACAATGATAAATTTCAGATTAATGTGTAATTTGCCTGGAAAAATTCTAGATAAATTTTCATTTCACAACCGATTCCATAATTTCTGTGAAAAACCTGTGGGTCAGATAAACTAACTAACACACTTGATAATTCCTAGAGGGTTTAGTTTCTATAATGGGGGCTTTTAGGGTGTTTTTTTTAGTTTTTAGCACCTTTAGGTGGTCACAAACCCGATATGGTACCTATACCAATGGCATAATTAAATGATAGCGCCAAAATATCCAGTTGGTGCTCCGTCAATTCTGAGGCCTAACAATCTAGGGCCACATATTAATTATTTCTGAAAACAGCAGATTTAGTAAAACTTATATTGAGTTCAGTTTTTTTCTGTTAACGTATGCTAAATTCCATGAAATAATAGATGAAATTGAAAATTGGCCAAAAAAATGAAATTTATTAATTTTACCACCACTTTCCATTTTTTCCGGGTGAAACACCCAAAGGGTTAACATACTTTAGAAGTGCTGTTTTAAATACTTTGAAGGGTGTAGTTTCTTACAAGGGGTGATTTATGGGGGTGTTTAATGTACAGGCACGTAAATTTTACATGTCAACTGAAGTGGTCCCTAAAATAATCTGTGTTTGTAATTTTCTTGTCACAAGGCATTATGGGAAAGGAGATGGAAAGCTCACTGCGCCCTCTATAGGTTGTAACAAATCCTCAATTTACTTCTGATTCCCCTGAATCTTTGAGAAGCAAAAAGGAATAATTGTCAAGCCAATATTGGGTCATCTACATACGCGTTTCGGGGTTTTGCCCCTCATCATGTAGAGCAGAGCGATATTGGCTTGACTGGTGAAGGCAATGAGTGGGTATGAGGAGGGGAACATCTCCCTTATGGAGAGCACCAGTTAGAGGTGTGTAGTGTTTTGTTTTGCCTTTTAGCCCACTACTCAGCATCTGCATATCACAAGGCATTATGGGAAAGGGGCTGGAAAGCTCACTGCGCCCTCTATATTTGTAACAAATCCTCAATTTACTTCTGATTCACTGAATTTTTGAGAAGCAAAAAAGGAATAATTGTTCAAGCCAATATTGCTCATTACATACGCGTTTCGGGTTTGCCCCTCATCAGTGTAGAGCAGAGCGATATTGGCTTGACTTGGTGGGAGGCAATGAGTGGGTATGAGGAGGGGAATGTTCCCCTCCTTCATACCCACTCATTGCCTCCCACCAGTCAAGCCAATATCGCTTGCTCTACACGGATGAGGGGCAAAACCCCGAAACGCTTTATGTAGATGAGCAATATTGGCTTGACAATTATTCCTTTTTGCTTCTCAAAGATTCAGTGAATCAGAAGTAAATTGAGGATTTGTTACAACCTTTTAGAAGGGCGCAGTGAGCTTTCCAGCTCCTTTCCCATAATGCCTTGTTGATTTTCCCAAGATGCTGAGTAGTGGGCTAAAAGGCAAAAACAAAACATACACCCCCTTAAACTGGTGCTCTCCATAAGGAGAGATGTTCCCCTCCTCATGTAATTTTCTTGAAAATTTTAGAATTTGCTATTAAAATTGTAAGCCTCCTAACGTCCTATAAAATATTGAAAAATTTTTAAAAAATTATGCCAACATACATAAGACATATGGTAGATGCTATTTATAAACAATTTTGTGTGGTATTACTGTCTGTGTTAGAAGGAGAAATTTTTGAAATTTACAAATTGCTAATTTTTCTAAAATTTCACGAAATTTTGACATTTTTCACAAATAAATGAGTATTGTATGGACCAAAATTTCTTACTAACTTAAGGCACAATATGTCACGAGAAAACAATCTCTGAATCACGTGGGGATAGGTAAAAGCATTAAAAAGTTTTTTTCTCACATAAAGTGACCCCAGGGCAGATTTTAAAAAAAAATAGGGCTGTGTCAGGAAGGCCAAAACTGGCTGGGTCCTTAAGGGGTTAAATTTAATGAAAAATGTGATAATATAAAATTAATGTAAAAATATATATCCCCAAAATATAGAAATATATCATATAAAAAAAATTTAAAATTCATAGAATCTTAAACTAATTTTACAATAAATAACCCACTGATTATGTTGTTCAGATTTTTATATTTTAAATTTTTACTACATTAAATTTGAAATTTATTTTTCCTGCTCTCACCCTTTATTCTACATACAAAAAGAGCCAGCACACCACAGGTATTGCTGGGACCTTTGGTCCACCAAGCAGGATAAGTACCATGGTTTCTATTCACTGACATGCTATTCTATTGATTTTTCTCTTATTTCCAGCCTGTCTATAACCTTAATACATGTTAGGCGCATTACTTATGCACCTAAGTTCCGTAATGCGCCTAACACATAGGCGAGGCGCATCGAACTTTACACGCTATTTAAGAACACACAAACACCACTATTATGCATCAGGCGCATTATACACTGAAAATGAGACTCGACTATTCACTTTGACGCGCCTTCCTTCATACATGTGGACCATAGTGTGAACCCACCCTTATTAGCTAAAGACACCGTCTAATAGCACTGTTTTTTTTATCGTTGCTCTTCATTAGTTCAGATAAGCTACAGATAAGACACAGAATTACTGACCCCTCCGTCACGCCTCACAAGTTTCCAGATAGTTGTTGTCTTGACCTGCCGTAAATGACTTCTCTGCTTATATTGCATTTTGTTATTTTTAAGAAATTTTAGGATCCCTTTTAAGGTCCATGTCTTTTGTATATAAAAGTCTGTGAATTTCCAATTTCTTGTATAACAACCTGTTGAAGAAGGGAGCTAGTTCTCTCGAAAGCTCACCATCAAATATACTCAGTTAGCCTGAAAAAGGTATCGCCTGATTTCTTCACTATTCTACTTAGTTCAGAATAAGGAGTCAAGTTTCAAGTCTCTTTGCTGGCTTACAGATACACCTACACAAAACTTTTTTATTACAAAACTAAATATTGGTAAATCTAATTAGTGATCAGCAATTACAGATTGGTGTCCCAGCTAAGCATCTATACATTATTACATTCACCAACCTCTCTTTATAGATAAGTGAATGTAACATTTAATTAGAGTTGAAGTTAGTTTGCAAAGTTAATAAATGTTTAAGAACCAAGCAGAAAAAGCTCCAGATAACTGTCCAAAAGGGCAACAGTGAAGGTCAAGATCTAGCCAATGACAGAGGACTCTGTGTATTTTAGAAGATCTCAAATCATTTATTTGTACTAAGGATGTAATTTGCAAATTTGCTTAGAGTTTTTCCTGAATTGTCCTTTGAGAGTCTGATTAACATTAATTTACGCATCCTTTATTGACATTCGGCCACATTTTATTCAGTAGTAATCTGTCAGACAACCAAATTTGCTACATTACTACTCTAGCACATATGCATATAAGGTTTCCTAATTTATTTGTGTGCATGCAAACAGCTGTCACCTTGCCATTCATGTGCCAACCAGGAGTAGTTGATTCTATCTGTTTCCACTGTGTATGATTTCTGGATACTGGATAACCAGCACATCACGACACACAATTCAAAGTTATGTCAGAATGATAAAGATTATAAGGCAGTAATTGGAAATAAAAAGGAGACAATTAAACTAAAGGGGTCTTCTCACCACAATAATAAGCGTTTAACATGTAGGGAAAGGTAAATGAAGACTATTACAAAATACATTGCTATCTTGATTTAGCTTTTTTTCTGGAGATTTTATCTCCTTTTAGGGTACACAAGTCTCTCTAGTTACCAACCACTTCTCCCTGTTTTCTCTTGTCTCTCATTGCTCTAAGCTGCTATCAATAAGTCAGTTGAACTATGGGGAGTTGTTCCCTGCTGAGTCTTATCTTTAGCACAGAAGCTTTGCTTTCCTAAGGTAATGACAAGTTTTAAGCCCTAGAGCAGAGCTGATATGCCAGTCACTTCTATAGAACCACCCACAGCCTAGCCAGAAACTATGAGACTGAAGTTGCCTGAAGCTCTGTGAAACAGCTTGGTGAGAACACCCCTTTAACATAAACAAGGTTATTGTGAAAAACATATATTTAGTGCTTTAATTTGTTTTCTGGTGTACAGCATTATCCCTTAGTCTTTATGGCTTGTTTGCTTTATTTCACTATTTTCCAGAATGTCTCAGATGCCACATGTGATGCTCAAGCTCACTGAGTGTACTGCAGATACAAATTTACAACAAGAATTTTACAGTGTTAATTAACCTCTTACAGATGCAGCAATTTTAGTTTTTTCAAGAGCCATAATTGTTTTATTTTTCAATCTACATAGTTTTATGATGCTTTGTTTTCTGCTAGACCTTTTAATAATTGATCATATCACATAATGTACAGGGAGACACCAAAAAAATACTGTGTGGCGGAGCGTAAATAAAAAAAGGTAATTGTGCCATGTTTGCGGGGTTATTTTTGCAATTATGGAGTTCACTGTTTGGCATAAATGACATGCTATCTGTATTCTGTAGGTTGCTACAATTCTGATGATACCAAATATGTAGAATTTTAAATTTTTATTATTTAAATTTGCGCTGCATGTCATTCTTTGCAATCTATAATTGTTTTGTTTTTTAATCGATGGAAATGACTAATTTTTTGCAAACTGGAGTGTGGTTTGTATTGGTACTATTTTAAGATACATGCATCTCTTTGAGCCCTTTTTATTACCTTTTATTGAGCAGTGGGGGGCAAAATGACCAAAAAACGAAATTTCAGCTTTAGGATTTTTTTTTTTCGTCTACAGTCTTCACCATGATCAAGGATACCCCCCGAGGTGAGATTTTGCATGTTGCCCCAGATCGATGTCGATAGTCATTTTGTATTTCTTCCATTTTCCTACTATTGCACCAACAGTTGTCTCCTTCTCACCCAGCGTCTTATTTATGGTTTTGTAGCCCATTCCAGCTTTGTGCAGGTCAATGATCTTGTCCCTGACATCCTTAGAAAGCTCTTTGGTCTTGCACATGTTGTAGAGGTTAGAGTTTAACCAGGGGCATAACTAGAGAAGGCTGGGCCCCATAGCAAACTTTCGTATGGGGCCCTCTCTCCCCTTCCTCGCCCGCCTCCCCAATCACGAACATTTACCAGGACATGCAGTTACTAGATAATAAAAGGAGTGATTACCTCACCATACTTATCACCATCATACTGCTACGTAAAATATCCCACTACTGTATACCAAGACCAACATTACCAATAGTGCTACTACATAAGGACCAAAATATACCGCTAGAACACAACCACAAATTACCATCAAATAGTGACTGAACACCGCATAGAAAAAAACATAGTACCGCCACACAATGACCATATAGTGTTAGATATCAGTGTACACAGGTGCTCTGCAGACTGTATATTACCTTCATACAGTCACCACACCAGTGTACACAGACTCTTTAGACATAAGTGATTACAGTGCAGTTACATCTTGTGACATAGGTGACGTTTCTTTGCCAAGTCGTTGACTTTCCCTTCTGTTCTGCATTCGGTCCAGACTGCCATGATGACTTCTCCCGGCCACCGCTGCACAAATATTTTAGAATCCTCACTTTTTCAACTCCTCCCTCACTATCCTCCACCTCTGTACAAACTTCCAGGGGTGACAGAGGGGTACAGGCCATAGCTTAGAGGCCCAGTCTCCTAGAGGGGAGAAACAGAGAATTCACACCCTGGAGATTGTGTTACAGCTATGTCCTGTACCCCTCAGAATCATATTGCTAGGTAGGTAGACCCCATTAGATAGGTTGGTAGGCTCTTGATAGCTAGGTTGGCAGGCTTCAAGTAGGTAGGTAGTACGTAGGCCCCAGGTAGGTAGGCAGTACATAGGCCTCAGGTAGGTAGGATTGGTCCTAGTTAGGTAGGCAGTAGTTAGGTAGGTCTTAGTTAGATAGGTAGGCTGCAGATAGGTAGATTGGCACTAGGTAGGAAGTAGTTAAGCCCCAGTTAGGTAGGCAGCCCTAAAGTAGGTAAGTAGGCTGTAGGTTGGCCCCAGGTAGCTAACTAGGCAGAAGGTGGGCCAAACTTAGGTTGTAGGTGGGCCGCAGGTATCTAGGCTTTAGGTGGGGCCCACATAGGTAGGTAGGTAAATAAGCTATAGGGGCCCCAAATAGGCGGGCAGGCTTTAGCTAGGCTATATGGGGTCCATTTAGTCAGGAAGGGTTTAGATTAGGGTTTAAGCTATAGGGGGCCCCAGATAGGCAAGGTTTAGGTAGGCCATATGGTCCCCATATTGGCAGGCAGGGTTTAGGTAGCTATAGGGCCCATATAGTTAGGCAGGCAGGGTTTAGGTAGCTATAGGGGCCATATAGGTAGGCAGGGTTATGGTGGCTATAGGGGCCATATATGTAGGCAGACAGGACTTAGCATAGGCTATAGGGGCCATATACTGTATATAGACAGGCAGCGCTTAGTGTAATCTATGGGGGCCCCATATAGGCAGGCATGGCTTAGGATAATCTATAGGGGCCCATATAGGCAGACAGAGTTTAGGGTGGTCTATAGGGGCCCCATATAGATAGGCAGGGCTTGGGGTAGTCTAAAGGGGTCCCATATAGACAGGCAGAGTTTAGGGTGGTCTAAAGGGACCTCCTTATAGGCAGGCAGGGCTTAGGGTAGTCTATAGGGGCCCCATATAGGCAGGCAGGGCTTAGGGTAGTCTATCGGGGCCCCATATAGACAGGCAGGGCTTAGGGTGGTCTATATGGGCCCCATATAGGCAGGCAGGGCTTAGCGTGGTCTATATTGGCCCCATATAGACAGGCAGGGCTTAGGGTAGTCAATAGGGGCCCCATATAGACAGGCAGGGCTTAGGGAGGTCTATAGGGGCCTCCATATAGGCAGGTAGGGCTTAGGGTGGTCTATAGGGGCCTCCATATAGGCAGGCAGGGCTTAGGGCAGGCTTCATAAGTGTTAAACAAATATGAAATCACTTACTCACCTGCTCCACTCTCCCTCGCAGATCAGCTCCCAGGCAGTCTGTGTTCGGCAGGAGCGGCACGATGATGTGGATCAGGGTTTAGGTAGCCCTAGGGCCCCTATAGGTAGGCAGGCAGGGTTTAGGTAGCTATAGGGGCCATATAGGTAGGCAGAGGTTATGGTGGCTATAGGGGCCATATATGTAGGCAGACAGGACTTAGCATAGGCTATAGGGGTCATATACTTTATATAGACAGGCAGGGCTTAGTGTAATCTATAGGGGCCCCATATAGGCAGGCATTGCTTAGGATAATCTATAGGGGACGCATATAGGCATACAGGTCTTAGGTAGTCTATAGGGGCCCCATATAGGCAGGCAGGGCTTAGGGTGGTCTATAGGGGGCCCATATAGGCAGCTAGGTCTTAGGGGAGTCTATATGGGCCCCATATAGGCAGGCAGGGCTTAGGATGGTCTATAGGGGCCCCATATTGACAGGCAGGGCTTAGGGTAGTCTAAAGGGGCCCCATATAGGCAGGTAGGGCCTAGGGTAGTCTATAGGGGCCCCATATAGACAGGCAGGGCTTAGGGTGGTCTATAGGGGCCTCCATATAGGCAGGTAGGGCTTAGGGTGGTCTATAGGGGCCTCCATATATACAGGCAGGGCTTAGGGTGGTCTATAGGGACCTCCATATAGGCAGGCAGGGCTTAGGGCAGGCTTCATAAATGTTAAACAAATATGAAATCACTCACCTGCTCTACTATCCCTCACAGATCAGCTCCCAGGCAGTCTGTGCTCGTCGCGGGTGGCACGATGATGTGACGTCATCACACCGCCCACGTCAGCACTGTGGGCCAGCGCCTGCGCTGAACGCTCGGGCCTGAGGGCCTGGGCGTTCAGTGGCTGGAAGCACCGTGCCCCACAGCTCCGCCCTGCCGACAGTGAACTGTTTTCACAGCAGGTGGGCTCAGGAGCAGAACTACCGAGGGAGCAGAGGTGTCAGCAGCTGCCCGGGCCCCCTAAGAGACTGGGCCCCCATGGAAGCTGCTACGTCTGCTACCCCGGTAGTCCTGCCCCTTAGTCTGACTGATTAATTGAGTCTATGGACAGGAGTATTTTACAAAGGTGACTATTTAAGACAGCTGTCTTTAATGCAGGTAACGAGTTGATTAGGAATGTCTAACTGGTCTGTAGGAGCCAGAACTCTTAATGGTTGGTAGGGGATCAAATACATCTTTCTCAAAATGCAAATAAATTTATATAATTTATACAATGTGATTTTCTGGATTTTATTTTTGATATTCTATCTCAACGTTAAAATTAACCTACCCTTAAAATTATAGACTTACACAATCAGAAAGGGATCAAATAATTATTTCCTTCACGTATATATTATAAAATCATTTTGTTTATATAAATTTGTAGTTGTAATCCCCCCAGGGTACTTGACCCCTAGGGGGAGTGGTTGATTGTACACTATTCTGCAGTATATATACTGTAGGAGGGTGTACCAAGTGTTCCCATTACTTCCTGTAGTTATGCAGCTATGGAAGCCTTCATTAGGCTTATGGCTGCCATGGCAATTGCTCGGCACCCCACAGTCTCACCGTTGGGGTGCCAATCTGGGAGAGCAACGGTTTGCAGCACCTCTGCTCATTCATTTAGATTCCGCAACCAAGATTGACATGGCATCTAGAGGAGTAAGGAGAAGGGATCAGAGCTAGCGCTGAAGTAGATAAAAGTAGATACAGTATAATAAAAATGCAACCACATAAGATTTTATTAATATGGATGTAGCAAAGATTATTTGGCTCCATAGTATATATTTTAAAAGCATTGAAAAAGGTAAGATAACTTTCTGTGCTATTGTATCATAATGCATTACTTGTCAGCTTAAAGAGAACCTGTCACATAGTTTATGCCCCCCTTGCTGAGGACAGAACAAGCTAGTGACAGACATGCTGTTTCCAGCACTGTGTCCCTTAATCTGTAAGATGCTGTAGTTTTAAAGTATTTAGCGCTCAAATCTTCATTTTTCAGTCAAAAAAGAGTCATTTTTTCATACCCCACCCACCTGAGGCTAGCCCCGCCAACCTCAACTGATAAATCTATTACTTTGAACAGGTAGAATCATGTGAATAACTGCCAGGTGGGTGAGGCTAGCCTTTGGTGGGCAGGGCTAACACCAGCTCATGAATAAAATTTGAGCATTAAATGCTCTAAAAGGACAGCATCTTGCAGAATAAGGGACACAGCGCTGGAACCAGCATGTCTGTCTAGCACTAGCTTGTGCTGCCCTCAGCAAAGGGGACATAATCTATATGACAAGTTCCCTTTAACCTTTGTTTCACCTGTAGGTCATATATCACTTATGTTTTCAGTCCCTACTCTATTACATATTAATAGAGATAACATAAAATTACCAGAGTCTAACTAAATAGCTGCTATTACATATTATTAGAGATAATGCAAATTCCCAAAGAGAGTCAAACTTTATCCCCAGGTTCATATGTGGGAGGCAATCTACGTCTTTTGTCAACTTGTGTCTTGAAACGGGTGGAAGCTAAATTTAGGAAGTAGCGTACTAGAAAGTTGGCTGCAGGAACTTCCCAGGAGGTCGTGAGCGGCATGAGAATGCTGTCCAAACACCACGCAGAAAGGAAACCCCCCAGAGGATTCGTTAGGATTGCTATTGTAGGCGAACTCTGCCCAGGACAGCAAAGACACCCAGTTGTCTTACCAAGCTGAAGTAAACTGGCGCAGATAATTCACCAGGATCTGGTTCATTCATTCCACTTGGCCATTGGACTGTGGATGGTAGGCCAATGAGAAATATATGCTATAAGAACAATGTAACCAGCAGCGGAGCCGATAGAAGAACGGCAAAGAGTGAAAAATGTGCCATTTTGGGAGAAATAACCCAGATAACCGAACATCCACCAGAGGATGATCACGAAGTCCGTAGCGATGTTGCTCTATGGTACATCTGATACCGGTAGGGGCAACAGGAAACCAGCGGCTCAAAGACAGGAGCTCTTATTCCGGGCACAGTTAGGGCAAGCGGCCACAAGGTCCTTGACGACCTGCTCGAGGGACGGCCACTAGAAATGTCAAGCAATTAGGTTGAGGGACTTCTAGTACCCAGAATGGCCAGCAAATCTGGAGGCATTACCCCAGGACAGAATGCCCTTCCTTAGTGCATGAAGGTTCTACCTGGTGGAATTTCTCGCAACATGGACGAAGCAATCAAGAGAGATAAGGTACTGTGGTTTATGTTCAGAATCGGAAGCATCCGTGGGCCAGAAGCAGAGGTTAAAGTTGAAACGAGAAACGAACAAGGACCAGCGAACCTGATGAGGATTCAACTGTTGAGCCATCTGTAGATAAAGAAGATTCTTGTGGTCCATGTAGATATTAACGGAATATTAAGTGGCCTTCAAAAGATGTTGCCATTCGCCCAAGGCCAGTTTGATCGCCAGCAGTTCCCTGTCTCCGATGGAGTAATTCTTTTCGGCCGGGGAGATGGTGTTAGAAAAGAAGCCATAAAAAAGAAATTTGCCTTAGGTGGATTTTTGCAAAAGGACAGCTCCAGTTCCGACTGAGGAGGCACCACCTTCCAGAAAGAAAGGATTTTCAGGATCTGGGCGATGAAGAACAGAGGCAGAGATGAAGGCCGAATTCAACTAGGCAAAAGCTTCTTCAGCTTCAGAGGTCCATAGACAAGTGTTACTGCCTTTCTTGGTGAGGGCAACAATAGGAGTGGAGAAGTATGGGATGAATTGGCGATAGTAGTTAGAAAAAACAATGAACCACTGTTTAGCTCATAGACCAATAGGGCGTTTAACACTGCTGTAGACTTCTCCTAATCCATTAGAAGACCTTGTACAGAAATTATGTACCCCGAAATGGTAAACTGGTCTGTTCGAATAGACACTTCTCCAAATTGGCATAACTCGTCGAACATGAGACCGATGGGATTCAAGACCTGGGAAGTAGATTAGAATATCGTCCGTGCTTTGCCAGAGAGAAGATAAATAATAAAGGCCACTTTTACCTGGTCAGAGGCAAACTGGTGGGCCAGGACCTCAAAGTGGATCGTGTATTGGTTCAGGAAACCTCGGCAGGCCTTGGGATCCCCATATTAGCGAGGAGGCAGTGACAGGTGAATGGAGGAACTGTTGGACAGCGCAGGAACCGGAGCGGGAACCGGAAAGGAAACTAGTGCGGGAGCCTGGACAATAGGTGCTTCTGGGAGACAGGCTGCTAGGTTCTGAAGCCTCACGAACAGCTACTCTTGATGGGAACCCTGGTGTGTGATCTCAGCCATGAGTTTCTCAGTGTCTGGCAGTGGTTGATTGGCGGGATCTATGGCCTAGTTGTACTGTCACAATGACTCTAGGAATGAAAGGTGAATCCTCTGGTCACAGTGTAGAGTTGGCATGACCTATGCCAAGGAACAAAAGTCTAAGGGGATCCTTGTCTTTGCTGGAGCCCACCGCAAAGCAGGTAGACTTTGCAGCAGAGAATCCCACAGGTCACTACCTCCAACGCAGGTCCTGGCGGTGACAGCTGAAGCAGGAGGTGTAGACACAGAGCCGGCCGCTACATGGAACAGGAGCTAGGATGGACAGACTTGGCAGGAACAGCATGTGGCAGACGAACGGCAGACAGGACAGACGTAGACAGGACTAGGGACACAGATGGTAGTGTAAATAGGATTCACTAGGGAGCGCACAACAGGACGTCACTAGGGAACGGACAACAACAACTGGGCACAGACAGCAGGAAGAGGAATCCCTAAAAAGCCCCTGCCCAAACGCCATAGGTGGAGATAGAATTACCTGCTAAGCAGTGGCCCTTTAAATCCAGGAAACAGGCTCGCATGTGCCCCTAGTGGCCGGTAGGAAAAGTGCATCTAGAAGCAGAAGGAGACAGAGCAGCACACAATCGAGGAGGATGGTGCCAGGTGAATATGAGCACATCGGTGCGAGCACTAGGAGCGGGCGTGCCTGCAGCCAGAGGTCCACAGTCAGACCGCAATGCGCAGCCTTACACAAGTTTATGAGAAGAGTCTATTGGACTATCAGGAACATATATAGATAGATCATTGCCTAAGCAATTTACTCTACTTTCCTGTCTAGACGTGTTATTCATTACTAGTGCTTAGGACCCTGATGAACGTTACTATATAGGGGAATCATGTTGGACTAATTCTACTAACTTTACTAACTGAGCTGGACACCTCCAATTAGTTTTCTTGTGATATATAATATCTAAAATATGAGGTTGTAATATGCCCTCCTGGTCTTACCTATTAGAGACTAAAGGGACAATTTAGGGTGGTTTTAAGGAAAGGAAAGAGGCCAGGATTGCCCCTTATGAGACGGTAGCTCTGATTAGGTATGGCAACAATTGTCAAGATGAGATTAGAGTAAGATGTTCACCCGTCTGCTGTATTGTTTTTATAGTTATGTCTATGAAAAGTTGTTTAATTTGCCTTTTTGGCTGTGGTAATATTGTGTCCAAGGTTTAAGAACTTGTTGATTCTTCTTAAAATTTGCCTCTGATCTGCTACTATATTTGGTGGTTATTCAATCCACAATAAATGCAAATTTTTATTTTTTTTTCTTTAGCTGTATTGACCTACAAAATAAAGTTAAGGGGTTTTCAGGGTAATTTTTAAACATTATTAAAAGATACCGTGGCTCCAAGAAAATAAAGAAATTTATACTGCCCTACATACTCACCACCATTCCAGTGTAAGGTGAAGGTGGCCATGGTGGCACCCAACTGCGACCGCCCATTGCTTGTAGCAACCGCCCTTACCAGAGTTCTTTTGTATTTGAATTGTGGAATGGGACGTTTGGTGCACTGGCGATAATCATTTCAAACAGCACGTTTTATGCAGAGTTAACAAGGCTTTTACTCTCAGCTCACAATACTGTTTTCACTCTGTACAGTATACCGAGGGATTCTCCTTATGTCCACCTCACTGCGCTGCCTGACCTTTCCAGTAGTCTCTCTATGGTTCTCTTCTCTGGAGGAGAGGTTGACCCAAGGAGACCACTATGCAGGTCATTTTACTCACCCAGAAATGACCTTGCAGAGCTACAATGCCTCAGGCCTCGTGCTGTACCTCCTGTGCTGCTAGCCGGATCAGTGTGTTCTCTCGGACACTGCTGGCCAATAAGAATGGGGACCTTTCCCCGGCCTCTCCCATTTTTTTTTTTTCCCTGCTTTTAACAAATTGCAACTATATACAAGGACAGGGCTTTCTACTCTCTCCGAATGACAGCCAATAATGTCTTTCACCCCTCATGGTTACTGCAACTCTGAGGGGCGCACTGCTCTCTCTCCTGTCACTGTCTTCTCTCCTCTGACTGACTCTCAACTGACAACTCTGTCACCAACTGCAGCTTCCCCCTCTGTACAAGCTTGTCCCCCTTCTCCTCAGCCCAGCTCCACCCCTGCAGTTTACTGATTGGCTGTCCAGCTTCTCCTGACTCACAGCACACTACAAACACAGTCCCAACCTGCCTGCCTGAACTATTAACTGTTCCCTTGCCATAACCAGGCTACTCTACTCCCTGGTTTCCCAGTGCATCTACCTGTGCTACCAGCCTATCACAAGTATAACCCCTTACACCAGCAAAATCTTTTTGATCAACTCCTGGCAGTTGGCTTGTGGCTATTTCCACTACTGGCTGGTTGCAGCATCATGTGCCATTGTCAATGGCACAAAAGGTGGGACCTGCACCAATCAGATTTCAATGGCATATCAATTTGTCATTAAATCCTATGGTGGGAACACCACTTTAAGATATCTGGTTACTTTTCCCAGACTTTTAATTTAAATTGTCTTCCTCGGTTATCTCATTTTGAGACCTAATCTTAAGGTTCAAGAAATATTTTTCTTTATTTGGCAGAATCTGTATTGTCAAAAAGACCAAAACAAAATGGTTGCTTTCAGCACTCATATGATTACAGTAAAACTTGCATTTTTTCATCCCAATCAAAAATATAAAATCAAAAGAAAACACACATTGACACGTTTCCGTCTCACAGTAGTCCCTTAAATGTAACAAGCTGGATGTCTCTTCCTTCCACCGTTCATGATGTGTGTAAGATAGACACGGTGGATTTTTGGTGAGTGAACTTCCTTATTATTTTTTTCATTGTCAAAATGACCCTCATTGCTGAATTATTTTATGTAATCCATACCATCCCTATCTATATCCCTCATTCCTA
Source organism: Phyllomedusa bahiana (assembly GCA_025379985.1). NCBI lineage: Eukaryota > Metazoa > Chordata > Amphibia > Anura > Hylidae > Phyllomedusa > Phyllomedusa bahiana. The sequence goes on from JAODAL010055761.1 coordinate 22,189, forward strand.
TTGTAGATGGATTTGGAAGTGCTTTCATTTGGTCATCAAGCCGTCTGAGAATCTGTAGGGATATTTGATTAGATCAAATGATGCAGGAGGGGTTACATAGTTACATAGATTATAAGGCCGAAAAAAGACAGACATCCATCCAGTTCAGCCTATTGTGCTAAAGTGTTGATTAGGGGAAAGGGCAAAAACCCCATGAGGTAGAAGCCAATTGTCCTCTTTTTAAAGGAAAAAATTCCTTCCAGACTCCAATCTGGTAATCAGAATTAAACCCTGAATCAATGACCCTTCTCCAGAATCCTAATCACTATAACTTGTTATACTATTACGCTCTGTAAATGCATCCAGTCCCTTCCAGATTGCCATTTATATTATTCTGCGGTTTCCTACCCCTGGTTCCTGAATATGTTTCACAACGCTTAGTCTAAATTATGAGTCTAGATTGCCTAGAGTATTTGAAGTTACAGACAAGTTAGTAGATTACCAGAGGTAATGCAGTTAGTCACAGAAGGAAAGAAATTTTCCTAAAGCCCCCATTAACAATGATAAAACGTAACAACTGGCCTAGTATAACTTATAAGAACACAAAGCTAAACTCAAGATCAGTAGTACTTATTTCTTCTAATAATTGATAATCACATGAGGATTCCAGTAGATGGCAACCATCAGGAATCTTTTGATCTCTCCCTAGCACGCACCCAGTGGCGTAACTACCGGGGTAGCAGGGGTAGCAGTTGCTACGGGGCCCCTGCGCTTAGGGGGGCCCCGGCAGCTGCCACTGGTCCGCTACCCCGGTAATGCCGCTCCTGGGCCCCCGGGAGTGAACTTAACAGTTCACTGCGGCGGGCGGGAGCTGCGGGGCCCAGCGCATACTCCCTCTGAACGCCCGGGCCCCCCGGCCCGAGCGTTCAGAGGCAGCGCTGCTCGGTAGTAGCAGGACGGAGCGCCCATCGCTCCGCTCTGTTACTTCCCCCTGCCGGCCCTCTGGGGTCACGTGGGCGCGCACGGGGACGTCACATCCCCCGCCCGCGACGCAGAGGCTGCAGGGAGAGCAGCAGAGCGAGCGGCGCATCGGGGGAGCGTGGACCGAGGTGAGTAAGTTGTTTCTTATTTTACCTACCCCATATGCCTCCTATAGCCCCCCATATGCCTGCCTATAGCCCCCATAATGCCTCCCTTATGCCCCCATATGCCTGCCTATAGCCCCCAAATTGCCTCCTATAGCCCCCCATATGCCTTCCTATAGCCCCCCATATGCCTGCCTATACCCCCATAAAGCCTGCCTATACCCCCCCATAGCCTTCCTAAAGCCCCCCATATCCTACCTATACCCCCATATGCCTGCTAATAGACCCCCCATATGCCCTATACCCCCATATGCCTGCCTATACCCCCCATAATGCCTGCCTATAAGCCCCTATGCCTGCCCGTTACAGCCCCCCTATATGCCTCCTGCCTATACAAACCCCCTATTTTGCCTGCCTATAACCCGCCCCCTATTGCCTGCCTGCCATACAGCCCCTATCTGCCGCCTTTGCCCCCCC
>JAODAL010055762.1:0-23729 GCA_025379985.1 Phyllomedusa bahiana
GGCCCAATACCCCCAACTTTGTGAAGATATCCAAGATTCCAGTTCTGGAAGGCATTTGTGCAAGGGACTTTAATTTGTGAGGATCACTGTTCCTGAATTAGTCTACTTAGTCCCTTGGACTGGTTGTGAAAGGAAATGTAACTTGAATGTAATTCACTCCTGTGTGCTTGTATAACCTTGCCAATGTTAAAGGGGTTGTCTCACTACAAGGATTGCTTTTTATGATAAAGATCCTGCAAAAACAAGTCACTTTGCAATATATATCCATTAACAGTGTTCTACCGATTCCTAGATATCCCCTCTTGTATGGGCTGCATCAGCTCCTCAGTTCGCTATAGCTACAGACCTGTTCAGTCTCTCCTAGTACCCTGCCAGCACTGGTTGCTATAACTACAGACCTGGCTTCTACTGAATCCTATTAGAAGCTAGTAAACACGCCCCTGAATTCAAAATGAAACCAAGAAAACAAGACTGAGGCAAGATGAATCAATGTAGTGAGACAACCCCTTTAAGTAAATTAGGCCTCTGCTGCTGAAGTTATGTTTGAACCCTTAGTTTCCTGCCTATCATTTCTGCACTGCACACCAAGGGCACCTCACACACCATCTATCATAGGCAGTTGAGAGAGAGACCATCACTAGAGTGTGCTTCGGGGGAACTAAAACACCAGTCATCATCGGTGAAAACCCCCTCTTCACTGGTGCAAGAGCGGGAGAGATATGAGATGCGATTGATGAAAGTGATAGCTGCCGTGACCAGAGTAGCAGCCTCTTTTAAATATGGCTACCTCTTCTTCTAGCCCTCTCTTCTGCCCCTCTCTGTACCCTGTTCACCACATTAGCGGCCAGTAAGGGGATAAGTGGCCAATCAGAATAGGATATTCACAAATAGCACAATACAAGCATCAGGAACCTCCAAAGATAATGCTGACACTAAAGCTCATTTCTGTGTGTTTTCAGTAAGTGGAGGTCAAGTCCGCCATAAGGGCAGTAATGGTGCTTCTGCCGCACGAGGCCCGGGTAAAAAATGTGAAATAAGGGGGCCTGCTGCCACAGGTTTTGAAAAAGAACAGGCCACAATCGTGTGTTTTTTTAACAAGGCACTGAATATGCAAGAGGGCCGAACTCACAGGCGGCCTGAGATGCTGTGGACGTTTCACAGCATTAATATATCGCCAGTATCACTGGCTGCCTGTACATGGTAAGGTCCGGGTGGAAGAGCCAGCATAGCAGCAGCAGGCCTCCATGGTTAAGCATTAATGCAGACCTGTTGGATTTTGTATTGTATGTAAAGCAAATGTAAATATGTGTGCTGTTTGTATATGTATGCTGTGTTTTTATATAGTGTGTGTGAATACTGTGTGTATGTGTACACTGTTTTCATATTGTTTGTATATACTATGTATGTGTGTATTTATACTCTGTATGTACAGTGTGTGAGTACATGTAGAATGTATATAATGTGTATGTATACAGTGTATATGTAGTGTGTATACATTCTGTAAGCAATGTGTGTATATATTGTTTTGTATATAGTGCATATATCCATACAGTATGTTTGTATGTATATAGTGTGGGTATAATGTGAGCATAGTGTTTGTAAACAGTTTGGGCGACATGTCCGAAAAGTGGCATATCTATGCCGATTTTAGACGCATTAGATCAGTGTAAAGTGCACCTGAAAGTCCGATACTTTCTAAAAATTGGCGTCAGGTATACCTTGCATAGATTACTTAATGCGCCTAAAATGGCACATCGTATATATATAAATATATTATAGAAAACGCATGTAGCAAAAACTTTTTTTAACCCCTTAACGATGGGTAGTCATAATTTTTCGACTCACTAATTTTTCTCTCCCTGCCTTCCGAGAGCCATAACTTTTTAAAATTTTCTATCATATGGGATGTTTCTTTTCGTGGAACAAGATGTACATTTAGGCTAAGTCTACACAGTAATGTAAAAAGGGCGTCCAAAAGCCGAAAGCCTGTTGTGAGTTGCTCTGCTGGCCTGCTACAAAACACCATAGACTGTCTGTCCGCTGTCTCTGACATCATGTCCTCTCTCTATCTTAAACTAAATCTCACTAAAACTGAACTTTTAGTCATCTCACCGTCTACTAACCACCCCTACCCTGCTATTTCTCTCTCCGTGTGTGGCACCACCATAACTCCTAGGCAGCAGGCCCGCTGTCTGGGGGTTATACTAGACTCTGATCTGACCTTCACCCCATATATCCAATCCCTTGCCCGCTCCTGTCACCTGCACCTCAAGAACATCTCCAGAATCCGTCAGTTTCTCACTGTGGAAACAACTCAAACTCTCATTGTTGCTCATATTCTTTCTCATCTTTCTTTCTTCCTTGTCTTGACTACTGTAACTCCCTGCTTTTCGGTCTCCCTCTCTGTAAACTCTCCCCTCTCCAATCTGTCCTGAATGCAGCAGCCAGGCTTGTCTTTCTTTCTTTCGCTATACTGATGCCTCTACCCTGTGTCAGTCTCTGAACAGGCTGCCTATTCAGTACAGAATACAACATAAACTCATCACTCTCACCCATAAGGCTCTCCACAACGCAGCTCCTCCCTACATCTCCTCCCTCATCTCTGTCTACCACCCTACCCGCTCTCTCCGCTCTGCTGCTGATCTAAGATAACAGACCTCACTCATCCGAACCTCCCATGCCCGTCTCCAAGATTTTGCACGTATTGCACCAGTTCTCTGGAACATGTTAACCCATGTGATCAGGCACACTCACAACCCTCACAGTTTTAAGTGTGCTCTGAAAACTCATCTTCTTAGACAAGCCTATCAAGATCCCTAATTTTTAACCCCCCATATTCTGTCACACATTGGTCACTTCCTGAACTTTGGCACCCACAGGCACTTATCTGTATATAGGTGTATGGTTGGGATGGCAGGTTCATCCACTTTTTTATGTGTACTACCCTATATTTATGTAAAATGGCCGGACCATTGCAAACCAAGCACTTGTCAGCCTTTGTTTCACCCAAAAACCCTAATAGATTGTAAGCTCTTGCGAGCAGGGCCCTCACACCTCGTGTCTCATTTGTCAGTAGCTTTTTTATAATGTATTGTCTGGTTTGTCTGTGCTTATACCCTCCAAATTGTAAAGTGCTGCGGAATATGTTGGCGCTATATAAATAAAGATTATAACAACATTTTTTTGGCGTGGATTTGTGCAAAAGCCACAGTCTGTGTTCGAATTTGCCATCGGCCTGTACAACGGTTTGGAAATCTGATGGTAATCCACCGCAATCCTGCGGAATATGTTATATATTCCGTTCGGTTTTAAAACAAACAGTAGAAAAATCCATGCCGTATAGACTACAGCACAGATTTTTCATTGCGGTCTATGTAGCACAGTGTACCGTCGGATTTTCATTATATTCAAAATACTGAATCCTCCGAAATCTGATGGTAAAGCTTTGTTGTGTAGACATAGCCTTAATGGTGCAATTGACCGTACTGGGAAACCGGAAAAAAAATCTAAGTTGGGTGAAATGTGAAACAAGACATACTTCTGTCATTTTTGCATGGCTTTTGTTTTTAAGTATTCACTCTTCAGCATTATTGATGTGTTATCGGTATGATTCTTGTGATACCAAATATGCAGGGTTTTGGTTGTGTTTTAGTACTTTTAAAAAATATATAAAGATTTTCTTTTTTAAAGAGAATGTGTCACATAGATTATGCTCCCCTTGCTGAGGACAGCACAAGCCAGTGACAGACATGCTGTTTCCAGTGCTGTGTCCCTTCTTCTGCAAGATGCTGTAGTTTTAGAGTATTTAATGCTCAAATGTGGCAGAGTCCAGCTTATTCATGAACAGGTGTTAGCCCCGCCGTGAAAAATCGGACTCTTTTCCTGAGAAGCTGGACTTTTTTCTGGCTCCAAACTACCAGGTTTGAGCTTTAAATACTCTGAAACTGAAGCTTCTTATAGAATAAGGGACACAGCACTGGAAACAGCATCTCTGTCACTAGCTTGTACTGTCCTCATCAAGGGGGCATAACCTATGTGACAGGTTCCCTTTAACTTTGCGCTGCCACAGCATTTTCTGCAGCCAATAACTTTTTTGGAGGGGGGCTGAAGTGAAGTTTTTATTGGTACCATTTTGGGATATATGTGACTTTTCGATTACTTTTTATTCGACTTTTTGGGGGAAGTGAAATGGACGAAAAACACAATTTTGTAATTTCTGAATTGTTTTCTTCTACAGTATTCAGCCTACAGGATCAATGATGTTATATTTCCATAGATCAGACATTTATGGACACAGTGATACCAATTATGTTTATTTTTTTTGTAAAATGGCAAAAGGGGGTGTTTTGAACTATTAATATTTTTCACTTAATTTTTTTTAAACTTTTATTTTTTTTCTGAATAACATCGCTTCATTAGGCTTCTAGTTGCCATGCCAAATCTGATCTCATCGCAGTGGTGGGGCTGATTGTAGGGAGGAACGGTTCCTCATTCTTTTAGACACTACAGCCATAATTGCCACGGCATCTAAAGAGTTAAAGGGGTTGTCTCACTACAAGAATTGCTTTTTATGTTAAAGATCTTGCAAAAACAAGTCACTTTGCAATATATGTCCATTAACAGTGTCCTATCTATTCTGAGATATCCCCTCTTGTATGGGCTGCATCAGCTTCTCAGGTCGCTATAGCTACAGACTTGTTTGATCTCTCATGATAGGTTGCCAGCACTGGTTGCTATGGCTACAGACCTGGCTTCTACTAGGCTGCAGTAGAAGCCAGTAAACATGCCCCTGAATTCAAAGTGAAACCAAGAAAACAGGACTGAGGTAAGATGAATCGATGTAGTGAGACAATCCCTTTAAACAGCAGGAATTGGAGTCGGCTATGTTCCCTGCTGTGAACAGCGCGTGCTGTAATTAACAGCAAATTGAGCAGGCTGAGCAAGTGACCCAACTCCATTCTCCCATATCAGCATTACTCATATGTCAAATATCAGTAAGGGGGTTATGCAAGTGATTGTGTAATTGCAGTAACCCAAATTTGGAACACGGGAGAAATTTGTGTACCAGGACCTTATTGAGTCGCTCCTGGTCTGTCTATCTGTGGTCTGTGCTGCACAGGATGGTTACGCTGGATCTTAGCTGTTGGTCATACAATTGTCGACTGAGTATCTAGCTAATGGCTTTATTACTGGATTTGTATATTTCAAAGTATAGTTGTGACATACAGAAATGTTTGATTTTGATGAACCATAGCCTGAAGAACATTGTTTACAGTGTCCATAGAAATTGCTTACATTTCTTGCTTGCCCTAGTACAGCCAGCCTGGCTGGTTTTCTACAGTGTGCCACATCCTTTTGGGTTAAAGTTGAAGGGTGTTAACAGGATTGTTTCAAGGCTAAAGTGCACTCAGGCCAGAGAGAAATCCCTCCTCCCCCACTCATTAACATATCTCACCACGCCTTGACATATCACATTACTACTAATCAGTTCCTGACAAATTGTTTACCCCCAAAGTTGCGGCCCAGGTTGCACATTCTATGGCAACTACAGTGCCTGTTCTTGAAGGAAAGCAAGTGTGGCATTCTGGGACTTGTGGTTCCTTAGCAGCTGGGAACTATAAGCCCCAGAATTCCACACTGGTCATCCTTTTGAAGTGTGTGTCATAATATGTAGGGCCCCCTCCCTCTCACATTTCCCCCACTTCTTCTACCTTCTTCTTGCTGTACGTGCAGGGGCAGAATATGATGACATCACAGTAACATATTCCACAGATCCTTTGGCTTATTCAATGCTGTAGGAGGTCTAAAGGGGTTTTCTCATCAAGCAGTTTCACAGAGCCACAGCCAGCTGTAGTCTTACACTTACTGGGTTCGACTGTGAGTGGGTCTCTAGCAGTGATAGCCACATTAGCTCTGCTGTTCCTAGCTATTCTTGTTATACTTTATAGATCTCCTGCACTCATGTCCGTGTATTACACAGGCCGCAAAGCTCTAAAAAGTACTTACTTAGCTAAAGGAGAAGCCGTAACTAGAGATATGACTGCAGGAGGTGACTTATCACGGACGGACTGAGTGACTGACGGCAGCCTAGAGCAATAAGAGAGGACAGGGAGAGGTGGGGAGGGAGATGGCCCAAACAAGAGAAACCTGTCTATTCTTCTTTATTTCTCTTGACCAAAGAAAAATCAACAAAGCAGTGTTTTTAGAAAAAGTCTTCAATTACCTCTTTTTACATATTAAAAGCTATTTATTGTTGTGAGAAAACACTTTAAGCAACCCTTACGGTAATAGAGCTGTTTTTTGGGGTTGGCGGGGCTCACAACTCCCCTTCTTACTTCATTGTCGCTCCTGGGCCCCTGCCTTCCTCCCAAAAAGTCACTGTTGTTAAGCCAGGGGATTGAAAGAGGAATTCAACAGCACCTCTTCGTCTTATCCAACATCCTGGTAGAATGTCATATCTCAGTGGTAGTGTACTGGTGCCAACATCTTGCTGGAAGTAAACTTGCACATCTGCATAAAGTTCAGAAATGGCCAGTAAAATGGATGTGCGAAGCATGTTGAGGTACACTGGATCATTGACTGTGTCTTCAAAAACGTATGGTCCAATAACACCCTTGGAGGGTGTCCAATCCACACCAGATATTGAGCCCTGGTGAAGAGACTGCATGGTCCACATGAATGTAAGGACTTTCTGGAGCCCCATAAACATAATTCTGATGATTTTTTTGTACCATTTACTTTGCATCGAAACAAACTACTTTCTCCACAAACTTCTAATCCTTATGTTCCATGTGTCACAACCACTTGCAGTACTGCATCCTTTCATCAGGGTCATCTTCATTCATGGCACGTAAAAATCTTGGGATATACGTTTTCCAATATACTCTCTTCCGAATACATTGTATAGTTGATTAAATAACCCTTGACTCGCATGCACATTGTTGGAGCCTTGTGGTAAGTGTATGAGGGAAGCAGAAGTTGATGCTTTTCAACTTCAGATCTTTGTGCACATCACAGACAGGAGCATGGATTGCGACCTCCTCATGAGCGTGTGTGATTGTCAGGTGTGTTGCGGGTTCTGTTCCAAACACCTACCGCCATTGTTGTACTTCACACACGTTCCCAAATCACTTCAAAATGATCTAATAGAAAGTCAAGTGTGCCATTCTATCAGACTCTCCGAACAACCACAGGGTGGCATTAGCAATCATGTGACAACTCTTATCTTCAGAAACAACATAAGAGTCATTTCAAAATATCTGTCAGATTCTATAACAGAATCCGCCTTTATTTACAATTGGTTTTAGTAGTTTTGTCACTTTTTTTGCTGTTGGATTTCTGATTCAGCCGGTCCATTTCCATCGGAAATCGGTAGGAAGAATGTGCATGTTCCAAGTTTTTTGCAAAGCTGTCGGTTTTGGAATCTGACCTCTGAAAATCTGTGCCATGTAAACCAGCGGTCGGATTTGCTATTGAGGTCTGTGGGGATGGTTTACAGTCTGTTTTCAAACTGATTCCAAATCCAATATTGGTCAGAACAACTGACAATAAATCCCTGATGTGTAGACAGGCCCTAATAGTACATCTTGCCCCCATGACTCAATTCAGATTTTAAAAAAACACTATTGAAGTGTATGATTTTTTTCGGACCATTCTTGTAGGCTGAACTCTGAACAATGTCAATAGACCATATTGTAATCTCTATGAATTAGTTGGATGTTTGAACGATTTAGTCCAGAGTCCTTCCTTGTGACGTGCCAAATGACAAATTTAATAGTTCTGTGGTATTCAGTAGGACAGCAATCCAGGTCGTAAATGACACAGGAGTATGTGCACATCCAGCAATTGCATAAGATCAGCTTTTTACCTGATTAATGTATTGGCATAAAATTCACGTGACAGATTTGTTGGCACAGTTTATGAAACTATCCCATTTATCTGAATAGGGTTTGGAGGAATCCATGAGCTTATCATCAAAACAATACACAGGTGTAAAGAATACACTTTAAGTTGCAGATATTTTTGCAACATCTCTTCCACATGTAAGAGTGCTTTCACACGGTGCGTTTTTGGTGCGTTTTTTTTTTTAGCAGAAAGGCACAGCAATTAATTCTGTACATTGCTGCACAAAAAACGCATCCAAAAAAACGCATCAAAAACGCACCGTGGGAAAGCACCCTAAATTTGCCATTACATTCTCTGAATTGGGTTATGTATAAAAGAATCCAGGCAGCATTTCCAAAGCTGATCAATTCAGCTGTGCAATGTTTCCGCTGTTTAGCCTTTCCCAAGTCCTAAAATAGAATCCAACTATTGCATTAACCTTTCTCCTTATCGAACATGTGCAGTGACTGAGGGAGGACAGTGTGGATTGAAGCAGGAAGCAATCCAGTATAAACATGTTCTTCTAGTGAATCACAGGTCACCAAAATACTTAATCTAGATAGATCTGACAAGACAGCTTTGCAAATGACATCCAATTTGCAAAGTTGCTTGTTTTCACTGTCCCCTTATTCTGAAGACCATTTAATGAAATGATACAACCCCTTTAAGTATGGAAGTGTTGCTATGAGTAAGGCTATGTCCACACGACGAGTATTTGAATTGAAAGTACAGACATCAGTGGACATCAACATTTTAATACATGAACACATTGTATGATCACCACATTTTCTTAGGGGGCTTTCACCTGGAGTTTTTTTTTTTTGGATGTGTTCTGGTGCAGAAATGTACAGCATTTATTGCTTTGCCTTTCTGCACAAAAACGCATCCAAAATACAGCTGCATAATGATATGAATTTCTCATGGTGGCTGGCCAGAGTGTCCAGTAATAAAGGTGGGTGTTCAATGGGAAGCAAAAAGTTGAAGTGTAGTTCAATGTGTTGACTACTCAAGTTGGGTTCCATAAGCTGTGAGTTCAAGCACTCTAGGGTCACCACTCCTAGGGCGCGTCACATTTTTAAATCCACTAAAGACCTCATCTTAGCCAAAAGAAATATACACGTTTCTACATCAAGAAAAACCTTGATCTGCAGCAGACCTGCAGAATATATGGCCTGTGTGCTGCTTGCTCATAAGACCTGTAATAAGCTTATCCACTATTAACGAGGATATCTCCTCTGTTCTGGGGATGTAAACCTCAGCGCTCTCTCTGCTCAGAGCTGAGTAGTGGGGACTGCTTGTCACTCTAACAGCTTATTAGCATATTGGTACCAGACTTAAATCACTGATAGCTTATGAATTTGGGTATGTTCACACGGCGTATTTGTGGGCTGAAGTACAGCCTGCAAATATGGTAATTAATAGTTCTCATTGAGAGCTATGATTACCTGCTGTTTTCCCCGGCGCGCAGAAGGAAGGCATGGAAACGAGAGTTAACAGAGGCCGGCACAGAGTGCTTTAGAGGTACATGCTTGCCAGAGCATACTTCTAAAACACCCAGCATATAGCGGCGCACACAGTACGAACCACTATATGCCAGGATTATGCCATGTGAACATACCCTTCAGGTGACTACAACCAGGTTTTTTAATCTTTTCCTTCCAAGAGCGATAACTTTAAAAAAAAAAATTGTCAGCATAGAGTCTTCTTTTTTGTCAGACGAGTTGTATTTAGTGCTACCATTTAAATCACAATATAATGTATTAAAAAACCAAACAATTATTTGTGTGGTGGAGTTCGAAGACAATTTTTTAAGAGGGTTCATTATTACAAATTTTATTATGTGGGGTAAATAACCATTCTATGTGGGTTAATACAATACCCAATTTAAGTAGTTTTTGTTATACATTACTACTTTTTAATTTGATTTGTGTCCTCATTGTCTAAGACCAGTTCATTTTTTATTCTTCCATCTACAGAGCTGTGTTAGAGCTTGCTTTTTGTTGCCTAAAGTGTATTTCTTTTTTGTTCCATGTTGTGATACATGCAACTTTTTGATCACTCTCATATTTACGTTAATGAAGTGAGCAAAAAATATTCTTTTTTTACAGTGTTCATCAAATATTATCAGTACTGTTCCTTGTGGCGGGCAGAACGGGTGACCGCCCGAGCTCGGAGTGCAGTGAATGGGGTAGGGATGCCATGGGTATTCCCAAGCCCTGCTCACCCCAAGAAACAGCCCTGTTGAAGGAGCCGAGATGACATCACAGTCACATGACTCCTGTCTTTCAGGTCCTGCAGGTCCAGCCGTGGAGGAGCATATGTGAGTGGAACTACTGCAATAAATACACACATATATTCACAAACAAAAAGGAAAAAATCAAGTAATGGCTCACCATAGCTTCATTAGCCCATGCTTTCCAATCCAGCTAAACAGCTTCCCTCCGTCCGAGATCCTGGCTTCCAGCCGAAGCCCAAGAAAGTCCTCCAAAGGTGCAAAAAACACGGATCCAGCGGTAAGGTGAAAAAGAGTGCTGTAATTTATTAAATCCAACATGCAGAAGGGTACAGGGCAGACATAAAACCATATATTCACAAACAGTCCCTTATATTAAAGTGTGGCTAGTGTGAATTGTTGGGACTTAGCATGCTACATTTGCTATAATTTATATATAAATTTATATATATGTGGCACAGTAAATAGTACCTTTAACCCCTTCTTGACAGCCAGTCATAATAATATGGCCCTTCTTTTTTCTTCCCCGCCTTCCAAGAGCCACAACTTTTTTATTTTTTCATCTACATAGACATATGAGGGCTTTTCTTTAGCGGGACAATATGTACTTTTAATGCTGCCATTGACTGTAGCACATAATGCATTGGGTAACCCAAAACAATTCAAAGTAGGGGGATAATGTGAAAAAAACATACTTGTGCCATGTTTGCGGGGATTCTGTTTTTATGGCATTCATGCCGTATAAGTGATGCATTTTCAGTATTTTATAGATTGATAAGATTCTGGCGATGCCAACTATTCAGGGTTTTCATTATGCTTTATTTCTTTTAAAAAATACAAACATTCTTCATTTCTCAAATTTACAATGCAGCACCATTTTCAGCAACCAATAATTTTTTTGTTCTTCTACCTGTGGCCCTGAGTGAGGGTGCTTTTTTAAGACTGAAGTGTAGTTTTTATTGGTACCATTTTGGGATAGGTGGGACTTTTTGATAACTTTTGCCTGGAAGCCCTCGTTATGCTTCCAGCTGCTATGAAACCGATGAGCATCCCATGATCTCACCACAGGGTTGTCGATCATAGTGAGGAATGGTGCACGACAATGTTTCTCATTCATTTAGATGCCGCAATCACTGTGTGGGAGTGGGGGTGATCACTGAGGGGTTTATTCTTTTAAAAAAGGGAAAACATATTAACTATGAATATTGATATTGCTGGAATTGTACTGACCCACAGAGTAAAGTTAACTTGTCGTTTATACTGCAAGAGGAATTCCATAAAACAGCATAATTTCTTTTTTTCCCATTGATCTCCTAAATATTTTTGTTTGGTTTCTAATTACATTCCTTGACATGAAATGGTTCCATTAAAAATTCATCTTATTCTTACACAAAATAAGCCCTCATATAGCTATGTCATTGAAAAAATAAACATGGGGCGGGGACAATGAAATTAACTCCTTCACTGCCTTAGATAATCAGGGATACATCTTTGTGCTACTAGAACACCAAGCACATGGACATTAATTCCCTCTGTACCCTAGACCCCAGGACTTTTACCATAAACACATTAACGACCCTAGGTAAATATGGCAAATTACTTGGTGCCATATGTAGGGATATATATATATATAATATATATATATTATATATATATATATATATATATATATATATATATATATATATCCCATAGAAGCTAACGTAGAGTAGGTTTTTACAGTTTGGGTAGGCCTTGTGCAATCATCTACATTCCTTTCTTTAAATGTAGATGAGATCAAGTTTTTTGTACACTTTGTCTGCAATTGTATATTATAATTATAATATAGACATGTTTTGAATATGTAGACGGGGGTACAACAGGTCATTACTTCCTAACTGAAATAAAAACATTGCTGTCATTAACAATCTAGTGGGGCTTTTGTATAATGCTAGACCATGAGACTCCGCAATTTACAAGGTGTCACCAAAAGATGATTCCTTTGCATTTCAAGAGAAGGATTGCTTTTTTCATCAAAGTTGAACTGGTTCTGTTAATTAGTTTTACATTAGCCAATCAGACTACTTTTCATTTATTTTTTTTTTTACATTTTTTTTTACACCATTCACATTTCACACTTAATAATTTGTTAAATTAATTCTACAGGTTATTATGGTCGTGTGGATACCTAATATGTGTAGTTTTTTTTTTGTGTGTGTAATGTATGCACAATTATTTTGTATTAAATATTTATTTTTATATTATTATTTATTTATTTTTTACACTTTTTATGCTTTATAATTTTTTTAAAATCCCATTAATGGAGAAATGTGTTACCTTTTTTATTTTTTTAAAAATTTATAATTATTACATATTATTTATGCTAATACATTTTAATCTGTTCAGTCTGACCAGGCAGTGTCAGGCTTCACTTTTTGCCGACACTGGCTTGTTACACAGACAGCCCTGGGCACTTTAGGTCCCCAGGGGGTAACTGTGCACCGTTCCCCGGTCTTTCGGGTCATAGGGTGTTGATACCCGACGGCGCCCTTTGGGGCGCTGCGTGGGCGATCCGCGGCAATCAAAGGGTTTTTTAAACCCGGGACGGGGGTTTAGATAACGACCTAAAAGCCGCGTCAAAAACGGGGGCCGGCTTTAAAAGGGTTAAATTGATTTTAAAACCCTGACTCTATTTTCTCTTTAACATTATCTGCTAACCTATAAAAGGGTTTCCATACTTTTGCACTATAGATATGTGATATTGGGTAAATTTTTTTAAAAAAAATTCCATGTCCGAATTTTGGGTTTAGGTGTTTTTACACACTCAGTTTTGATGATATTTTTAAAATCCCCAAATTAAACTGCCCCTTTTTACCCGCAAACTTCTTTTAATTTCTAAATTGTTCAAAAAGGTGTTTTTTAAGTAATAATCAAATTACTGTGGTTTTAAAGGGTCTTTACGGGAACATTTTTGGTGCGTTTTTTATGCAGAAATGTACTGAATTAATTGCTGTGCCTTCCTACACAATAAACGAATTGAAAAAACACATTGAAAATAGCAGCTGCATCCAAAACGCACTAAAAAACGCTCTTGAGAAAGCACCCTAAAGTCGGGCGAATTACAACACACTAATTATATAAGAAGGAAAATCTTTCACAGCCTCCTTTTATATAAAAGAAAAAACTCTTATTTTAATACAGTATAAAGATCCATTACTAGGAAGAACAAGATCCACATAGCTAATGCGTTTTGGGAGAGAAATGTTCCTTAATCGTAGCATGTCTAAAATTAATTGTGAACTTCCTTTTAAACTCCTTCACTCAATCACGTGTTAATCTGAGAGAACAAACCTGTTTACTCAACTAAAAATTAAGCCTGGTCCCACGACGGATTTGGCCGCGGCGCTTTTCGCCACGGTTCCCTAACGGCCAACTCATCCTGGCCTTGCTGCAAAACTCCGCGTCTCCCACGCGGGGTTTGTGGCGGCGGGTGCTTGGGAGTGGTCGCGTCGCCAAGGTGGTCCGTGGTTTGGGGCGCGTCTTGCCCCGGCCGAGGTTTTTGCCCTCCATGCAAATTGAGAGGCAAGGGGAAAACTTCGCTGCCTCAGCGCTGAGAACTCCCTGTCAAGAATTGACGGAGAGTTCTTAAACACACGCGGCAATGCCCGGCCCCAAAGCCCGGCCAAACCCGCGGCGTGTGAATATACGTGGATTCCCATAGGAAACATGTTAATCAACTGGGCGCTATTTGGACTTGTTTTGGCCGCGGAAAACCGCGTCTGAACCCCCGCGCCATAACCGGTTCAAATCCGTTGTGTGAACATGCCCCTTACATTCACAAAGAAAAAAAAAATAAATACTCACATCCAAACAGTTTACCTAGGGGAAGTGAAAAAAGCATTTGTTGGTATAATGCATCTAACTGGAACATAGTAGGGATGTTCACATGGGCGTATTGGGTCCCGTGTGATTTATACGCTTTTTGGATACGTGTTTTGGGTCCGTCTAGACAGAACCCACACACTCATCCTGACAATGAGGTATTGTATTTTACATTGTTCGCATGTAAAACACCGTATCGCAATCACAAGTGGATTACAATACGTGGTTTACCATGGCGTACTGTCCGAGCTCTTATTCGGATCCGTTCCAAGAATTGACATGGTTCAATTCTGGTCCTAAAGACGAGCAGGAGGCCCTTAATAAAATATACGGTGCGATCCTGCTACTTCCAGACACTCAATCCAAACACGCAGCTGCTACATTTTTGGATAAGATTTTTGGGTCCAACACGGATCCAAAATTGTATCCAAAAACGCTGTTTGAATATACCCTTAGGGTGCTTTCACACAGCTCCATTTTGGTGCAGTTTAACGTGCCCCAATAAAACTGCCTTTATACCAGCAACTTCTTTCTGTTGTCTAAATTGTTCAGTATGAGGTTTTCTAAGTGAGTAATTAATTACTGTGTTTGAAGGTCCTTGGGATTAAACGACACCACTAATTGATTACCTCACTTTCCAAACAGTTTTATATAAGTGAAAGAAGCTTGTTGGTAATAAAGGCAGTTTAATTGGAGCGCAGTTAAAACTGCACCAAAACTGAGCTGTGTGAAAGCCCCCTTAAAAATGCACCAAAACTGCACTGTGTGAAAGCACTTACTTGTTTTTTAGCTCCTCTTATCTACTTCTAGGACTTGTGAAAATCTGATGTAATTTTAGACAAAATGTATGCAGAAAAATTAGAAATTTTGAAGGGTTTACAAACTTCTGTTTACACTGCTGTACATGTACACGTAGAGTGCAATACAATTCATGTGGAACATGTAGATAGCAGAACAATATACATAGAAATGGCAGAGAACAATACAATACATGTAGTATAGACAGAGAACAGTACAATATATACAGCACAGGAAGGGAAGAGAAGAATAAATATAGTGATCAGTAAAGTACACATAGGACAGGTCGATAGTGGAAAGTACAAGTGATGGGAGAAAACACATATATATAAATAAATATGATATAAATAATTTGATGATTATTTATATTTTATACTGTTTTGTTAATAAAACAACTGCAGTGGCCAATTTATCTATCCAACCTCTGAAAGGGTTGGCCATCTGCCACCCATCCCACTATTAACCCATAAAACCCTGGACTTAGACCATCAAGGAACCCTGAACTAGGTGAGGGGGAATATAGAGGCAGAACCGATCTGACTTCCATTTACCAATCCACCTGTCTCTGCACTACGGCCCCAACTGGCTGCTTCGGTTGCCGCACCAATTTGGAAAGAATGAGGTACGAACTGGGAAGGATCCAGCCCCAATGCAAGTAAGCACTGATGGAAAACCGCTGTGAACAGGCAACGTGACAAGAATATCCTGTCAATATGCTGGAAAAGCGGACCAGGCCTCCCAAAAATAACTAACTTGGCACATCTGCAAGCCGGCTATCGCACCCGGACATACCTTTTTACCTCTTCCAAATTTATCCTTCTTCGACCTCCGAACCCAGAAAACTAAACCACTTCCTGTGTCTCCTACATCCTCTGACAACAAACCCCCAGAGGTAAACCTACCAGGACAGACCAATTCCCCCACTCATAACGCTTAAAAACAAAAGGCCAATGAAAAGGTTAGACGAAAAAGCAATGTTTCGAAATCCGATGCACAACCCTAATACTCAGCCAAGCCTCTCTAGCAGCTGAAACACTATTTGTTGCTGACCATCGACCAGTCCATGCCTCTCTTAAAGGGGTGGTATAGCATTTCATAATGGTCTTCAGAATAAGGGTACAGTGTAAACAATCAACTTTGGGCAATTGTTGTCATTTGCAAGCTGTCTTGTTTCCACCAGTCCTGCCTTATCTCGTTTTCTGTAAACACTGTTCACCCGTGCTGTTGATTCCACCTCCTTTCATATCATTGATTGATAGCTCTATAATTTACAATTCTGTCGGCCCCCGGTCCCTCGTATTCACAGATTGTGCGCATTCCAGCGCCTGTGCTCTCTCACTCAGAATAAGGGGAAGGCAAACCATTTCACTTCTGTAACAGCTAACAGTTCCTCTTGACCTGGTAGCTGCTTTCTACAATCAGAAAAACAGCAGAATCGGCCTCGATGCCTTGTGTAAACATAGACGGAGACGGATCTGTGACACTAACTTGGGAGCGAGCATGAACAATGAGGGGAAATGATGAATGTCAACCCCTCTTCCAGTATAAGAAAACCCGCATCTGGGAGGGCAAGAAATGTCCCTGGATTGAGGAATTGAGATAATCAAGCTTCACAGATGAACGGACGCAACTGATGAAGCGCTACATCCTCTTAAGTCCCTTTAATGCCGTGTGAAAAGACAAGAATGTTTTTAGCGACTGTTCCTCAACCCCTGCCACATAAAACCAAACCACGAGGGCGACACAAAGCGAGAAACTTTTGACACAACGAACCACCGATACCGCATGACCCAAAAAACAAAACAATTGCCACTGTCTCCTGTATCATCAAAAACCAAAGTCCCTATCCCCGTGTATCCACCATTACGCAAAGAGATCAATGAAGCCTCGTAAGGCGCCCCAAGTCTTCAGCTAATGGATGCCCTATATCAACCTGTCCTTCTGTGTGAAAACCTGTTCCACAGTTCCTTGGGGCAGTCCACTACTCCTGTCTAGGCGTAAGAACCAGCAACCACAGCGGTCCCCAGTACTAATGTAATAAGATCATCTAAGGCATTTTGAACCTCTTGGTTAATGCACCGCCACCAAACCTGGCATAAGATCAAGCGGCATAAAACCAGCTTGCTGCAACAGCGAGATAACCTGGCTGGGGATAGCCAAAAAAAAAACAGAAATATTTTAATGGGCCTGCAACACCCACAGTTTTCACAATGCAAATGGTATCTTCTTATCCCGCATACAATCAACCTCCAAACCTTAACTGCCACCACGATAGGAAATAATCCCAATGGTCCCAATCTACACAAGCCCCCGTCTCCACCACTCCCCCGGCCATAAACCCCAAAGCCCAAAACTCCGCTGCTCATCCAAGTAAATCCACCCCTCATTCATCACTGTCCCCCCCTTCTCCATCATAATGGAATGCCCATTATAACTCAAAAAATCCTCCCACACATTCAAATCCTCCCTAAGTTCTGCCAGCAAGCGAATGAAATGATGGGAAGCCCTGATCCCCGATGTCGCAGCCGCTAGACTGTTACAGAACACTGTACCCATAGAAGTAATTCTACAGGTGAGATTCAATTTACCCAAAAGGGATTGCAAATCCAGCGACAAAATTTTCTAAATCAAAGTAGACCAACGAACCTCTGCCTTCAGGGCAACCAACTTCTCGGCTGGTAAGCGACATTTCATTAACTCTGAATCTATGCAGATTCCTAAAACAATGATGCACGTGGAAGGACCCCCTGTCTTATCAGGAGCCAGCAGAACGCCAAACCTATCTGCTACCCACTGCACCATTGCCACAACCGAAGAATAGACTCTAGATTCTGCCAGACGAACACACACAAAAAAAAATCATCCAAATAATGGATCAGGGAAGGGATCCCCGAAACATCTTTCACCACCCATTCCAAAAACAAATTGAAAGTTTCAAAGTAAGAACATGAAATAGAACAACCCATAGGCAAACACCTATCAGCAACAAATGAACCATCCCAAAAACAACCCAATTATCGGATACTTTTAACAATAGCCAGAAAGCCGATTCAACATCCATTTTTCCCATAAGAGCCTTCTGATTGAAAAAACGAACCCAATGCACCGCCGCATCAAATGACGTGTAAATCACAAGAAAATCCATCGACCAACAAACCTTTAGGGAAGGACAGATAAAATGACAGCGAAATGAACCCAACATCCTGACCAAAGCCACTTCCTTAGTCAATTTCTCTGCCTTAACCTCTGGGTGAGTGTAGAACAGCAATTCTTGGTTGAAAAAGTGACAACATGATGTGGGAGTAGGATTCGAAAGCCAAAGCCATCCCTCAAAGACTGTGCCGCCTGCTGCTCCAGAAATCTACTTAGGTACTGCTCCATCGCGGTTAACTTCACCAGCGTCTCCCCCTTCAGGATTAGCTGAACCCCTGCCTTTTTCCTTACGTAAATAATGTGATGAACCTTGAGAGGCCATGTTACATAAGGCACATACATGCTTGAAGCGGCAACCAACCCCAAAGCAGACCCCCGCTTCTGCATCCAATTGGGGAAGGTTTGCGGAATCAGTCGCCATCTCTGTTTTTCCTCCTCCTCTTTCTTGCTAACATTTTTCTTACCCTTATATGGATTAAAATTTTCCAAGGAGAGAAGTGAAAAGATTTCGACATTTTCGTCGTGCCAAATAGTTTCCTTGACTTCCTTCTTCAAATGCACCACCAAAGGCTCCTGAAAAATACACATAGACCTTGCCCTTGGCCATGTCATCCAAACGAATACTTTCCTCCAGTCCGGTGCCAGAGCCGGGCGCAGACTGGGGTGAGGCCCAAGCATGACCCTGCTTGCAGGTAACGGAATGGCGGCAGTGGATGCAGACTTGGAGAACTGGAAGGTTTCCTGTGCAGGGCATGATGGGGAGCAGGAAACAGTCACGCACAGCACACCAGAGTGAGTCCCACCCTCCCACCCTCTTTTTGGGTTGGGGTACTTCTTTTATCTTTAAGGAATACTTGGAGAAAGTTGTGTTGAGTTTCTATGGGATTTTGTTCTTTTCCATAGTGGCCTTTTTTGCCGGTTGGGGGCCCTCGGAGTTGGTGAAAAATTTGGTGTGAAGTAGTCATAACAGTTATGTCGCTCACATTTAATGTTGTGTATCATGGTTGGTTGGCAGAAGGTGTTGCTCTACAGCTGGTATCCTTGAGCTGGTTAACTCCCTGTCATGGAAATAATCAAAAAGTGACCCAGTGATATGTTTAAAAATAGAACTAGTAAAAGGTGGAGGCCCCATTTGATTTGGGCTGCGGGGGCCCTGAAAGGGTTATTGTAACTGAAGCACCCCCTGGTAACACTGCCCCCCTTAATATGGCCCTCCCAGCTGAACTCCGGTTCCCCATTGGGATTTCTTCTGTCACCAAATATACATGTTTTTGGGGCCCTGGGAAAAAAGTGTGGGGGCTCCTCCCATTACCATGTGCCATTTAAAAATACCAGTGTCTTCTTAGTGTGAAGGGGCTGTACACTGCTACTGTACCCCTATAGCTATGCGCCCTCATTTTTTTCATTAGCCAGAAAGGAATTAATTTTTTTATCCTTTTGGAAATTTTTTTTCTGTGACTCTTGAGCCAAATTTATTCAAAAGTGTCCCCGTACCCAGTTTACGTTTGGGTGGAAATTCCACTTCCCTCCCTGTTTCGGTTAAAAATTAATTGATCCTTTTTCCCCCTTGATTTAATGGAATATGATGGACGAGATGGGGAAGGAAATTATCAGCCCAAACTACCGGGAGATCTGGTAAATCCCCTAAATAAGCTGGGATCACAGTCTCAAAGTTTACCTAGCTAACCACTATGCTACCCGGGTTAAAAAACCTGGAGGGGCTCGAGGCCCCTCTAACCCCAACACAGTCCAGGCCCTTTGGGAAAGGGCTTCCCAATGACCATCTGTATGACCCCAGAGGAGCAGGGGAGGGTCATGTGGTCAGATAAGACCAAAATAGAACTTTCCTCCACTCGCTGTGTTTGGAGGAAGAAGAAAGAGGAATACAAGGCCAAGAACACCATTCCAACCGTGAAGCATGGGGGTGGAAACAGCATACTTTGGGGGTAATTTTTTCCAAATGGGGAAAGGGCAGCTCACCGAAATTTAAGGGGGAGGATGTTTCCATGTATTGCAAATTTTGGCACAACCTCCTTCCCCCATAAAAGCATTGAAAATGGGGTTTTGGTGGGTCTTCCCCGCAGGCAAGACCCAAAAAAACACAGCCCGGGCAACTAAGGGGTGGTTGTAAGGGGTATTTCAAGGGCCTGGAGTGCTGAAACTCTTTGGAGGGAGCTAAATCATTTTAGGCCCACGAAGCCCTAAAACCTGAAAGACCTGGGAAGATCTGTAGGAGGAGGGGGGCCCCAAAATCCCCCTGCATGTGTACAAACTTGGTCAAGAACACGGGAAACATCTGACCTCTAAATTCAAAAAAAAGATTCTGTACCAAAATTAAAATTTTTGTATTTAAAAAAATTTTTCAGCAATAAAAATCAAATTAATTATTTAAAAATGTGATTTCTTTGAGTTTTTTTTTTAGATTCTGTCTCTCACAGTTGAAGCATGCCTACAAAAAAAATGACAGCCCTGCATTCTTTTTAGGGGGGAAAGACAAAAACCCAGTTTATCAATATTTCTTTTTATATGTATGCGTAGGTTTTTTTTCGTGTGTGTAATGTAATAATTTTTTATTAAATATTTATTTTGACTTTATTATTTATTTTACTTTTTCTATACTTCTTTATGATTTTATTTTTTAATCCAAATAAGGGATACATATTTTACACCTTTTTATACTTCGTAATGTATTTGCATACTCCTGTATACTCCTTTATGCTAATACCTTACAATCTGTGTCAGTATGAAGCAGGCTGCAGTTATGACAACACACAGTGCGCCCTGACCACAGGTTTGCTATATACAGAGAGCCTTGGGGCCATTCTAGGTTCGCAGGAAGAGACTGCATAGATATTCCCCAGGCTCAATCGGGTCAGTTCCTGGTGAAGCGGGTGAATCCCCTTTGATTATGCAGCGGTCACAATGAAAGGCTTATACAATGGAGATTAGAGGCTTCCTCATGTCCCTGGCATTAACAGAGACAGCTCTAGGAAAGCTCTGTTAATTACAGCTTTGTTCCTAGCACAGTTGTGGCACTTTGGGCCATAAAACCGTTCTTTCTGCGGCGAGTTTTTTTTTACATCGATGCAGAAAGACAACCTGCACCGCCTGATGCCAGAAGTCAGTGGGCGGTTGTTCAGAGATTAAAACTAATATCTCTATTGTAAGGCTGCGGACAGATAACACAGGATTACACCAGTAACAACAGATGCAAGAAGTCTGCTCAACTCAACTTCCTTCCATTCCTTGCACAATAAAAAGGCCATACATTCTGATATAAGGACAGGTTAATACCAATTTCTAGCATAATGTAGACAAGCCACAATGTCAGATGAGGGAGGTCATAATGTTATTGCTCAGCACACAATTCAATTATGGATGAAAAGTGCTTTGTTGATAGGATAATTTCAATCCAAATTCGTATATTATTCTGTCATCAACCGCACTTTTTTAGCTTCTTAAATGTTCCTTTATTCAAATTCAAATATGCAATGAAAATAATATGTCACAATGGCAACAATTGTTGGAGAATGTCAATGTTTTTGGCCACCATCCGGCCTTTATCAATATTGTCGCTAAAAATAAAACCACTCTCAATTAGAAAACATAATCATTATAAAATCAGTTACATATATGTAACAACTAGATATAGAGTCTCTCATGTAGTGCATTATACTTTCTTGAATATATCAAAATCTAGATGAAAAATCCATCACATGGTGCATTGTATATGCTTAAACATATCATAATTTGAAGAAAAGAGACCAAACAGTGTCACAATAAGAAACAATATAATTAGATATAATCATAAACAAACAAAGCAGTAAAAAGGTGAGGATGTTAATTATCCAATATATTGAAACTCCAAGTTTGAAGAAAATGTTAATGTCCCCCATCATCAGTAAGGGGACCAATGAAAACAAATAACAAATGTATCATATTATAGTTATGTATTTTGATGGAATATAACAGAAGCTTACCAAAGATATTACCGTATTTTTAGGACTATAAGACGCACTTTCCCCCCCAAATTTGGGGGGGGGAAAACGGGAGCTCTTTATAGTCAAATTAACTTTTCCGGTGGTTCAAAATCCTTTAAATGGGGCCCGCCGCTTACTGAGCTGCCACCCTGAGCGATTTCAGGGTAGCAGGAGGGCGAAGAGAAGCAATCCTGCAGGAAGCCTGCATCGGCCTGCCATCCGGCCTCCCACAACATTGCTCCTCTTCACCCTCCTCCGCCTGAATGCTCGGGGTGGAGCTCAGTAGGGCCCACTAAGTTACACCGGCGGCAGCATTCGGGAATGCAGGGATGGAGCCAGCGGCCACGCTCCATACAGCACTACTAGACAAAGGGATGGGGCCGGCTCCATCCGTCTTAAACTTTAAACCTGAGGGATCGCAGCCGTGGCTTGACACACAGTCCCCGTCCCGATCACCCCCCCCCACTTTGAAATTTTGCGGGGGGTGATCAGTTACCATGGCAGCTGAAGCCCATGCGGGCTTCCACGTGCCTGTTTTTTACCCCATTACACCCTGCCTAAACTACCCTTTTCATTGGTGGATGTAACATGAATTAAATGGTACTAATGCTCTAACTGTTACGTATGCTTTATCATATAATCCTGTGTGCTTCTATCTGAATCTATTTAAAAAAATTAATAGCATTTGAGACCTCATCTGGAAAAAGGTACCCTGGGAATTAAACTGGCAACTTTACAATGATTTAAAAGGGTGTTCTCATTGGCTTTTTAAAACTGAGCCTCCCTTTTAAAACGCTTCAAACCCCACCCCTGTTCAAGGGAAAAAGGTGATGAGGGTTTGTAACAGCGGGCCCAAAAGCCTAAAAAGAGCTTTAAAGGGTTTAAGTTTGTCAGTAATAAAGATAAATGAGCTTGTGTGCTGCTAATAGGGCATGTCAGGGAGAACCTTTTTGTGAAAAAGGCAATGCAAATAGCGGGCCAAATTAAAAAATAACTATTATTATTAACCCCTTAAGGACTCAGCCTATTTTGACCCTTCCCGACAACCCTATTTTGAAATTGACGTGTCAATTTATGTGAGAAAAACTTTTTGACACTTTTACCTATCCATGTTTCAGAGATTGTTTTCTCGTGAACATTTCTTTACGTTGTAAGAAATTTTTATCCATAGAATCCTTGTTTGTTTTGAAAAATCAAATTTCATGAAAATTTGGAAAAATTTCGATTTTTAAAGTTGCAAATTTTCTGCGTGCAAGAAAAATAAATTATTTACCCCAAAATATTTATAAAAGCATCTCCCTATGTCCACTATAGGTTGGAAACATTTTTAAAAAGTTTTTTTTTTTTTTTGGACATTAGAGGGCTTAGAAATTTGTGTAAATTTTTCAATTTTCAAGAAAATAGCAATATACATTTTTTTTTTGGGACCACTCCATTTGACGTGGCTTTGAGGGGCCTGCATGTTGATCCCCCATAAGGACCATTGAGAAAAAAAGACCCCTTAAAAATATTTAAAACAAAATTTAGAAAGTTTGATAACCCTTTAGATATTCACAAAAAAATTAAAGCAAATGTGGGGAAATTTCAAAAATTTCCCCTTTTTTTCAGATTTTCAATATTTATCCATTATTACGGAATACTTAAAATGTGACTAGGAAAAAGCAAATTAATATCAATTCCCCAGGTCGCTGTTTTCAGAGAATCCCTATGTGGGCCCCATTCATTATTTGGCTCAACCATAACCCCAAATAGGGGAGCACCCATTAACCCGGGTCTCATTTTCAATACGATTTTATTTAGGGCATTTTAGGTTTTGGGGG
>JAODAL010055763.1:0-23729 GCA_025379985.1 Phyllomedusa bahiana
CCCCCTTTTGTGGGCGCATCACTTCTCAGGCGCTAAGCAAAACCGTTTGATCTCTCCCGATAGGCTGCCAGCACTGGTCGCTATAGCTACAGACCTGGCATCTACTTCAGCCTAGTGGAAGCCAGTAAACACGCCGCTGAATTCAAAGTGGAACCTAGAAAACAGGACTGAAGTAAGATGAATCCATTATAGTGAGTCAACCCCTTTAAATAGGGGCAGTGACCGGAAATAGCCAATTACCGGTGCGCTAGCCCTTTAAATTTAACACTGCCGGCGCGCGCGCTTTAAGGAGCGGGGCCGCATGCGCCGCTGGACAGCGGCTGCAGCAGGAGCATGGCCGGGTAAGTTCACAGGGGGACAGACAGGGGAATGAGTGCTGAAATGAAATGATTTCCTGTTGAAGACAACAATAAATCAATGAAGAGAAAAAAATAAGGAACCTGCACCTATTATGGAATCAATGAAGAGTTTGACCACCTCTCCATTCTGAATGAAGACTTTTGGGGAAGCTTTCTGTAGATATGTGTTGGACCTATATGTGGAACCTGCATCTATCACACATTTATGGCAATCCTATCAATATGTCATCATAATGCACATTAAAAGACCTTTCTAAAGAAACACTGAACATAGTCATTAGGTGATGACTCCCTATCTTGTTGTGTGACATACTTTTAATATTTCGTAAATATATACTCATGTTAAATTTTAATAAAGACTTAATAACTTTTAACATACTGTCTATATATTTCTTAATATATGTGTATTTGAGTCTTCATAATAATATAAGCCGGGTAGCCTCTGGACACACGTAAGGGTCTGTCTACACAGCAAGAATTTCCAGTCATTTTTTAAGTGGATTTGGATTTTGAAAACCTTCAAAAACCGACTATAACATCATCCCCATAGACCATAGAAATTCGATGTTATAGTCTACACAGCTCAGATATTTTGAGTTCGTATTTCAAAACTGTTGTTTTTTTTCTAAAAAAAGCTTGGTACATGTTCAATTATCCACCATATTTCACTAGAAAAATGGTGGAAAATGTACTCTTGAAGTTAATGGGAAGTCACATCTATCTATCTATCTATCTATCTATCTATCTATCTACCTATCTCATATCTATCTATCTATCTCATATCTATCTATTTATCTATCTCATATCTATCTATCTCATATCATCTATCTATCTATCTATCTATCTCTCTATCTATCTATCTATCTATCTATCTCATATCTATCTATCTAGTCAATGGGGACTCACATCTAGATAGATAGATTATAGATAGATAGATAGATGGATAGATAGACAGATAGATAGATGTTACTCCCCACTGACTTCAAAATAGCTATTCTGTGTAGATAGATATATCAATAACTGTCTAACAAAGAATGATTAAAAAACCAAAACTTAAAACCACGCCAAAACTTGTGCCAAAAAACAAGTGCCCAGTTAAAAACAATCTAGTATTTTTGTGCACAATGCTTTTGAAATACTCATTAGACTAAATGGGTTGAGGATTCAGAATCCGACAAGTATTTTATCTTTCGACATGTAGACACAGCCTTACTGTGGAAGACAGCTACATTACAGGGGTTCTTACTACTCAAATTATGGGGCAAAGCCAACTTGGGCTGTGTTCTACTCTCCACGGCCTCTATAAACCTTGACTTCATTCTATGTTCACAAATTAGAGTTTGTCCACTTTGAGATGGGCAAGTATTTTTACCACTGATAAGCCAATGAATAATCAACATTAACTTGATATGTTTGCGCACCCTTAATATTTTATAGGATGGTGTTCTTTTCTATTCCACTTTTTAGTCTTAGGATTATCCATTTTCTTTTTACATTATGTTTTGGTTAATTCTATTTTTCTTTCTACCGTATTTTTGGACATTTCTCCTTTCTTCTTCTTTCTGTTCTCTGAATATTTGATTTCGCTTCTACCAGCGTCCCTTTCTTTTGCCTTTCAATAAGTATAAAGGACACCATAAAATTCTTGCTACTCAGGAATTGGAATGGATATAATGACAGATACCGAAAGTGACCTAAAAATCCTGTCATATCAGATCTACCTATAGACTATAAATATGGACCAATGATCACATCCAGACAATGACATATCACATCTATAAATTGAGGAAGTGTGAGCTGTCTCCTCCAATAAATATAGTTCCTTCACAGTAACACCCTCTCATCTGTGTACGTCACTTTTTGAATTCTTGATTGTATGGGTGTTTTACATTTACATATTGGTATAAGACTATTTTAAGACTTTAGTACAGTCTATAAAAAAAGAAAAAAAGGACATAATATGGGCATTGCTACCAACTCATCTTAAAACATTCATGAGCTTTCCTTAATAGGCATTTCATACAATACAGTATTATGTGGTCTATGAAATGACTATCTCTATATAAGGTTTACTATTAATAAAAGTTATAATTAACTTCATAACATGTTTCTATAACTTAAATGATAACATTTTGGATGCTTTCGGTCACCACTAGGTGAAACTTCCTGAACTCAGATTTATACAAAGTTTATTAAATGCAACAATAAATCTGTCTAAACTGTACTGAGGTCTAGGCGCACCAGAACGGGGAGCCAGTGTGGGTATGAACGCCCTGCCATAGAAGTCGAGGAGTGTGAGAACTCAGGTTCTCATGATCAGTGGAGCATGGTGAGGATATATCTATAGAATATTCAAGGTTTACACAAAACTAAATGGATAGAAGAAGAAGAAATCGTGGGAAATTTAAAACCATAATAAAAAATTACGTTGCCCATCAAAATCATTGAACTGTTTCTAACATACAGGTCACTTGGTCCTCGAGTGACAAGGATATTTATGGTTAATTTTTTATGTTCCCAGAAAAAAAAAAGGGGTGGGTCAAAACCCCCTTTTAAGCAAACCCTCAAACTTCTTTCTCAACCTATCATAGAATTGAATTCCTCTCTCAAGCCTCCCCCTCTTAATGGAAACATAATTTTTTTTGTTCCATCATACACGTAACATGGCCAATTAAAGGCGGCAAGGAGGTGACGCCTAGGGTGCAACCTCACGCCAGACCAGAAGGAGGCATTGGGTAATGGAAATATAGAGCTGGATAAATTTCCCATGGAGATAAGCATCAAATGCCTTATTTGCCTAGAGCACTGAGATACCTTGTCCCAACTTTAATTGTAGACCCATAATAAGTTGTCTTTATTATGGGTCAGTAGAGCCAGAAACCTTTCAGAGTAAATGCCAAGCAAGCTATTACTACTCTGTCTTTGGATGGTTTGTTCACACAATAAAAAGGCTTTAAGATGCTGGATCCATTGTTTTTGTGCTTTGGAGCAGAGGATTATCTTTAACAAATCCTCAATTTGCTTTTGAGCCACTGATATTAGATATTAGATATTAGCCAAGCCACCACTCATCTCATACAGCGTTTGGGGGTTTTTTTGCCCCACATTGGTGCACAGAAGGTACTGGCTGGCGGGGGTATCAAAAATGAGTGGCTCAAAAGGGAATACTCCCCTTTGGGGGAAAGCACCATAAAGGTTTTTGGGAGTTTTTAAATTGCCTTTTTGATCCCAAAGCACCTGCATATCACAAGGCATTAAAAAGGAGCTGATCAACCCCCTTTTCTAACCACCATTTCCCCCCACCCAGCCATATCACTCTGCTTGTACTGATGGGCAAAACCCGGAAACTCTGTAGCAATGAGTGATGCTGGCTTGCTAATACCCCCTTTTTGCTTTAAAAAAAACTCAGTGGGAAAAAAAAAGAAATTGAAGTTTTTTGTTACATCCAATAAGGGCCTTCAGCATCTCACCCCTTTTCCCCCCATAATTCCCAAAAGCTTGGTGGATAAAAAGGCAATTTTTGAATCCCCACACAACTATATTTTCCCCCCAAAAGGAGAGTATTCCTTTAACATTGGGACTTTAAAGAAAAGCATCTTCATGGAGCGTCGGGTTTCTTGACCTTGAAAAAAAAAAACTTTAATTGAAAATCGGCAGAACTTTTTGACCAACTTTCTTCAGGTTGTTAAAAATATAATAAAACATGAAAAGGAACTGCATATTTTAAATAGACATTTGAAATTACAACTCTGTTTAATCATGAGGTAATCAGAGTTTATGCCACATTTCATGTCTGTTTAGATAATTAAAATGTCTTGAGCACTTGACATGTCGTAGTTGGATGGTAAGGACCGCAGGTAATTAATACATAACTTTGTTTTTATGTTTAAGACTTGATAAAATTATGCTGAAGGTGTGGTGAGAAAACTACTGATTAAAAATAACCATTGATGGAAAAATATAAATATATTTAAAAAAAAAAAAAAAAAAAATTTTTTTTTTTTTTTTTAAACTTTTCATTTTTTTTTAACCAGTGCAAACTAAGGCCAAAAAAAACTAAGATAAGGTATAATATCACATAGAGTACACAGGGTAATTACATACAAGGACGTAAAAAAATTTTTCCCAAACTGAATTCTCCTTTTGACAAATGACACCTTTCCCCCTACACAGGGATTAAAATTTCCTGCACGCAAGATCAGGGAAGGTGATACTTTTTTCTCATAATGTGCTCAAATATATGACTGTCATTGTTATCAAAGTCTCTGGACTGGCATCCCCCCCCATCAAATCGCCATACAGGGGTTTTAGGGGGACAGATGGAGCATAACATTTGTGACAGATTATTCTGACCTCGAATCTTTTTTTCAGCACGCCTGGAAAAAAATCCAGATTTTTATTGATAATCACCTGAAAAAATTTACACCTGGATGGAGAAAATTCGTGCCAAGAATATTTTTACATGGAAAAACTATGGTGTGAACGGACGTGGAAAAGGATTTCAGGATTCTAAGTAAGTGATTAACTTAAAGGGGTGAAAAGCTTGCAAATTAACCCCTTAAGGACCCGGCGTTTTTTTTTTTTTGTTGACACTTTGTTTTTTTCCCTCCTCGCCTTCCCGAGCCAAACTTTTTTTTATTTTTCACCTACAAGACTATGAGGGTTTTTTTTTTGCGGGACAAAAGTTATTTTAATGGGTTTTTTTTTACTTACTATAAAATACGGGAAACTGCAAAAAAAATTCCAAGTGGGACAAAATTTTGGAAAAAAAAAAATAATTTTTTTTCCAGGGGGGGTTTTTTGCTTTTTTTGGGGTTCAATCTTCAATGGGTTTCAATGTTTACGGGATTTCACATTTATATGATCCACAATACCAAACATTAGGGTTCCTTTTTTTTTTGGTACCGAAAAAAATCAAAACTTTTTTTTATTTTTTGAAATTTTTCGCCGCAGCGCCATTTTTGTGCAACCAAAAACTTTTTCCCACAAAAAACCCCAAACAGAAAACGGGGGGAGGGACCTTTTTTGCGAGCTGAAGTGTCTTTTTTATCGCTGGGAAATTTTTGAAACCCTGCAACTTTTTTGATCCCCTTTAAATTTTTTTTTTTTAAGTGTTTGAAAAATTTGACCAAAAAACCGCGTTTTAAAGTTTTTGGGAAATTTTTTTTTTTTTCCTTCTACTTTGTTCAGCGAATGGGAGAAATGTTTATTATATTTTTTAAAAAATGGGGTACTTTTTGGGGGGACGCGGTAAAATACCAAATAGGGTGTAATTTTTTAATTGTTTTATTCCCTTTTTATTTACTGGAGGCCCGGG
Source organism: Phyllomedusa bahiana (assembly GCA_025379985.1). NCBI lineage: Eukaryota > Metazoa > Chordata > Amphibia > Anura > Hylidae > Phyllomedusa > Phyllomedusa bahiana. The sequence continues at coordinate 5,677 of JAODAL010055763.1, forward strand.
GGCAATTTTAGCAACCACCAAACAATTTGCTCCCCGGAAAGCAAAAAGAATATAGACCATTTTTTCATGATTTTTTCAATGATAAGGGGAACACTTTGAAAAATTACTATTAAGACAACACATGGAATATCTTCAGCCCCATAGAGTCCCACAGAGTCACGTGAAATAATTTAGTGATGTGTCCCTCATAAACTTTAAATATGTTGGGCCTCATTTATCAAAACTGCTGAGCTCTGACAATCTCACTGCTAGACATTTTTCCCCGATAAAAAAACTCATTTTGAAACATTTTTTGGGCACCCTTTTGTGAAAAAAAGAAAAATTGAAAGAGTTTTGATCACGTTCAATAAAAACAACAAAAACCCAAAAAAAGGGACTGTGGGGAAACTAACAATTCCCAAAAAATTTTGACACAAAAAAAAGTTATTTTTTTTTAACGAAAAACAGAGTGATTTTAAAGGGGGTTTTTTCCTAAAAAGCTTTTTTCACTGACCCCCAAAGTAGTTTACATTTTCCGAATTTGGGCTAGCTGAACTGTTCCCTAAACAAAAAAGGGAGAGCCAATCTTTATTAAAAAAAAATTTAACATGTTTTGTGGGGAACGGGAAAACAAGGGGTTTTAAATTTGTAAACAACTAATCTTTTTTGGAGTTAATTTTTTGCCCAATCCATGGGGGGAAAGCACCCCCGGGCTCCCCTTCTCAATTATCTAATTAGGTAACAACAAGGTGGGATCAGAACACAAGTCAAATGTGCAAACCAATACAATTCAGTGGCTTAAAACACTGCAATGAATCATGAAATAAAATCAAGTCCACAAATTTGTAAAAAAAAATAGCAGTCTCACAGAACATGTTTTGATACATTAGAGCCAGATTTTGATTCAGGAAGGAATTTCCCAAAGATGAGCAAACTACTGGCTTCTATGTACAGTTGAAACCAGAAGTTTCCATCCACTATATAAAAAGCCCCATCTGCAGGTTTTTCTCACTATCTGACATGAAATCAGAATAAACCTTCCCCGTTTTAGGTCAATTAGGAACCAAAATTATTTATATTTGTCAATTGACAGAATAATGAGAGAGCGAATTTTTTAAGGCATTTTTATTACTATCTGCAAAGTCAAACGTTTACATACACTGGGATTACTATGTCTTTAAATATTTTGGAACAGCCCATATGATGGTGTCATATCTTTGGAAGCTTCTGAATTAAAGACGCAGCTGTGGATGTATATTAAAGCACACCAGGTAACACATTGCTTCTGTGTGTAACATCATGGGAAAGTCTAGAGAAATCAGCCAAGATATCAGGAGTAGAATGGTGGACTTGCACAAGTGTGGATCATCCTTGGGTGCAATTTTCAGATAACTGAAGGTGGCTTTTTCATCTGTACAAACAATTATACGCAAGTACAAACAAAATGGGAATGTCCAGCCATCATACCACTCAAAATGGAGATGGGTTCTATGTCTTAGAGATGAACGTCCTTTGGTCTGACATGTGCAGATCAACCCAAGAACAAAAAGCAAAAAACCTTGTGAAGATGCTGGCGGAAGCTGGTAAGATTGTGTCATTATCCACAGTGAAACAAGTACTGTATCAGCATGAGCTGAAATACCACTCTGCCAGGAATAAACATATAAAAGCCAGACTAATGTTTGCAAATGCACACAGGAAAAAAAGACCTACATTTGTGGAGACATGTCCTGTGGTCTGACAAAACAAATGAACTGTTTGGCCATAATGAATATTGTTACGTTTGAAGGGAAAAGAGAGAAGCTTGGAAGTCTAAGAACACCATCCCAACTGTGAAACATGGGGATGGAAGCATCATGTTGTGGGGTTGTTTTGCTGCAGTAGGGACTGGTGCACTTCACAAAATAGATGGCATCATGAGGAAAGAAGATTATGTGGCAATATTGAAGCAACATCTCAAGACATCAGCCAGGAAGTGAAAGCTTGGGTGGAAAATGGTCTTCCAAAATGGACAATGACCTGAATCATACTGCCAAACTGGTTACAAAGTGGCTTAAGGATAACCAAGTCAATATTTTGTAGTGGCCATCACAAAGCTCTGATCTCAATGCTATTGAAAATTTATTGGAGATGCTGAAAAGGCCGGTGCGATCAAGGGGACCTCCAAACATGGCTCAGTTACACCAGTTCTGTCAGGAGGAATGGGCCAAAATTCCTATCAACTATTGTGAGAGTCATTTGGAAGGATCCAAAACTTTTGACCCAAGTCATACAATTTAAGGGCAATGTTACCAAATACTAATCATTTATGGAAACTTTTGACTGCAGAAAGTAATAAAAATGCCTTAAAAAATTCTCTCTCATTATTCGAGCAAAAATAAATAATTTTGGTTCCTAATTGTCCTAAAACTGGGAAGGTTTATTCTGATTTCATGTCAGAGAGTGAGAAAAACATGCAGATGGGGCTTTTTATATAGTGGATGGAAACTTCTGGTTTCATCTGTATCTCATGGTTGGAGGGGTGCTGCCTCAATACTACAGGATAATAGGCCAAACTGAATGGACATGTGTCTGTTTTCAGTCTTACATACTATGTGTCATAAAAGAACCTGTAACTAAGTTTCTTTATAAAGTTTAAATTACAAATATGTTTAGTACTATAAGGGAAGTGACACAAGGTGACTCCTTGCATTGTTTATAGAACCACTCCTTTATGTTTATTTCAAGTAAAGAAAATGTTGTATTGTGCGTCCTCTTTAACCTGTTACAGCATCAAATTGATTATACATGGCAGAACACAGATATGATATAACATTGGTGTTTGCAAAACAAAAACGTTTTGCTGAAAAATAAAGTTGACATTTCAGTTAATTTTTACTAACTCCGCTATAAAACACTTTGGTAAAGGATCAACTGTTTGACATCACTGATAAAACATCAAGAATGATGTCACTGATGCAGGATTCTTCCAGGAAAAGGTCAGACATCAATGAAAACTATTAAGGTCTGGTTGGTTGCTATGAGCTCTGACTGGTTACTATGGGCTCTGATTGGTCGCTATGGGCTCTGATTGGTTGGTATGAACTCTGATTGGTTGTCATTAGCTCCTGTTGGTTGCTGTGAGCACTGATTGGTTGGTATGAGCTCTGATTGGTTGCTATGAGCTCTGACTGGTTGCTTTGGGCTTTGATTGGTGGCTTTGGGCTCTGATTGGTTGCTATAGGCAACAAAGAAAGTTTTAGACTTAGACATACATGTGGCCCAAGATGTAAAAATATTACTCTCGCGGGACTATTGTAACTATTATTATGGTATTTTAACAGGTATATACATTTTTACAACACATGTTATTGCTCCAATAAACCTAAAATAAAAAATGAAGTAACTAGTGTTGGTTAGAGACTTTTGTGTATACAGCTTCTGGGCAGAGGAATGTGTCTGCATGGTTATTGACAAAATTCATACCATATGTGTTTAGTCTTATATTGCAGTCTTGATCTTATTTTTATATTACAGACATTATAAGAGTTTTAGTAAGAAAATTTGTATTAATTTCTCTTACGGTGAAAAATAAAATTGTTAAAACCTCATTAAGTTATTTAGTTTGTAAGGCGGAAAAAAGACAGACGTCCTCCATGAGGTAGAAGCCAATTGTCCTCATTTTAGGGAAAAATTCCTTCCCGACTCCAATCTGGCAATCAGAATAAATCCCTGGATCAGCGATCCTTCTCCGGAATCCTGGTCACTATAACTTGTTATATTATTACGCTCTAGAAAGTGTAATCCAGCCCCTTCTCCAGATCCCAGGACACTATAACTTGTTATATATTACTAGAGATGGGCGTGAATAGATTCTAACAGAAGTGGAATTCCGTTTAAAATTTCAGGAAAAACTTTGGTTCGAACGAAGTCCGAACTTGGGTACTTCGGGTTGAACCGAGTTTGCTTTTCATTGATAAAAATGCTGCGAGCACTTGGCGTTACATGGGGCAAAGAACACTTGGAGGAAGAAGGGCATAGCCTGCAATGACATTTGCAGAGATGAGCCTAATCAAGAGACCGCGGGATTCTATGACGTCACCGCACTAAAAAAGTCCGGAGCGCGCTGCCTGGCAGCTCACACTCCTCTCACTGTTCTGATACGAGGTAAGGTGCTTCCTTGGCTGTTTGTAATAAGGCCTTATTAAGAACTGTATTTTCATAAAGTGATTTTTGGTGGGTGACCTCAGCTTGTCTCAGAGACAGGCTTCTCTTCACGTTCTTTTCTGATTTTTTGGACTGAAGTCCAGTGGTGCGTCCAGTGCAGCTGCATATACATGTTAAAGCAATCTGCTCACAGCACATTGAATATCCAAGGGGATCTAAGCCCTGATCCTGTTGTATTCATTTAAAGAAACGCGTTTTTACAATACTAATTTCCCACTTGTGGCTGCTCAATGTTTTGCGCAATTTACATCGGAGTTAATTATAAGCGTTTGTGTTGCTGCTGTTGGTTGACTCAAAGAAAACAGTCTTTTTCACTGGCCAAAAAATACATTTTTACTGTAGCATTAATTCACAAGCGAAAGGTTATAATTACAATTTTATCTCTTGTGAGCGTAAAATACACACCATTGTAACACGCTACAAAAGCTGGTAGTTGTGGCTGCTCAATTCTTTGGCGCAATTTACATCCAGGGGTTTAATTAAGTGTTTGTTCTGTCCTTGCTGTGGTGACTCAAAGAAACCGTCTTTTTCACCGCCAAAAAAAAAAATTTTTCCTGTAGCATACTTCACAAGCGAAGGTTAATTACAATTTTTTCTCTTGCTGTGTAGCGTAAAATACCCACATTTGTAACACGCTACAAATGCTGGTAATTTATTGGCTCAATCTTTTGCTCAAATATACATCCAAAGTTTTAACTAGTGATTTTCTGCAGTTGTACTCATAAAAAACTTTAGTTTTTTAACCGGCCACAGTAAGAAATTCTGTAGTCATAATTCATATCCGAAGGTTAATTAAGCTTGGTTTGTGCTTTTAAATTCAGTAAAATACACAGAGTTTATTATTAACGCACATACCAAGTCAATTTTCCTGCCCCATTTGGGACGCATTTATATCCAAGGGTTACCCAAGCTCTATTGGGTACATTTGTGAGTCAAATACAGGGTGTGTATATATCATATACAGATATCTTTCATCAAATAGTCCTCTGTACATTTTAGAACAAGCAGTATAGTCAGAACAGATAGGTGCAGGCTCTTCACCTGCGAGTGCAGAGGCACAAAACAATTCTCTGGGGCAGGCCCTGTTCGCAGCACAGCAAGAGGACATCGCAGCAAGCGTCATTCGGTGAGGCACAACTGCCGCTGTCATCTAGCGGCTGTGAGCTGACTAGCAACCCCAAGGGTTTCTTGGATTGGATTGACTAGGTCCATCCACTTCCTCCCAGAATGAACGTCTGACAACCCAGCCAATAGTCGGTGGAACGATCAACACAACCCTTAGTTGCTGGCCCGGGAGCCGGGTCGCGCCCTCCCCTGTCCTCCACCTGCCTCTGTCCCCATCCCGGTTCCTCAGCCAGAGATCCCCCCCCCCCCCACTATGTGGTCTTGGCCAGCGCCACTATAAAGTGAAGATAACAATTTGAGTAGGGCCAGTCCAGCAAGCTACTTGGCAGCGAAGAAATGGGCCAATATACCCTGCTTCTATGCAGTAGGCGGCAAAGTATAGATGTGGAGAGAGGCATGGGAGGTCATGTTGTAGGGGTCACCTCTGCATACCAAACCGTGATGAGGACAGCATGATGATGAAATCACAAATAATGATGATGTAGCGACCGCACTAATGGAGAGCCGGGTGAAACAAGGGCCTTCATCATCGTCAGATAAGAGGGCGTCAGCTTGTTGCGCAGCAGGCAGCGCAGCCAGCAAGTGGGTTTGTGTGGCCAGAGTCAGCAGGGTACAGCAGGGCGAGGTCGTGGAGCCAAGCGGCCGGGGTAGAAAACCCACTTCGCAGGTCCAAGAAAGATAGCGGGCACTGGATCTTGAACAACTTTCGGGCCAGTACATTGTCCTTTACGGGCCCACTGGTGAATGTGGCTTCCGTCCCAGGCACACCAACAACTTGGACAGGAGACGCCGCTTTTCTCCTCCACGTTGTCAAACTGCTGCACCTGCGCAAAGTCCCGCCTCCTACTCCTCCACCACCACCACCATCTCAGCCTCCACCAGTATTGCTCCATCATAACACATGTGTAGTGCACAGCAGTCATGCATTTCTACACCTGGCTTGCCTCGGCGAACAAAGTCACACAGGGAGGAACTGCTCCGCGTCATGCAACAAGAAATCGATGTGTGGCTTTCCCTCCGCGCCAACTGCAAATCGGAAACCATGGTGACGGACAATGGGAGAACATGGTGTCCGCGCTGCACCGGAGAGGTTGGACCAGGCGCATGTGTTCAATCTGGTTGTGAAAAGGTTCCCTGAAGTCCTTCCACGATCTTCAGAAGATTCTGAAAATGGCCAGGAAACTGTGCATGCACTATAAAAATAAATTCCATTCCTATAAAGCCAGGAACACCCTCCCTCGAGTTGCCCATCGGCAGAACGGCCTCCCCCCAACAACACTCTGATATGCGATGATTTCCCCACCGTTGGAATTCCAGTCTGCACATGTTGGACACGACTGTATGAACAGAGATAGGCCATTAACGGATTATGATGATCCAGGCCGGACAGGATACTCCCTTGTGTACTTTGAGTCAGCCAGTTGCAGCCTCATGCGTGACACACTGCCGTTTGTTGAGGCCTTTCGTGGGAGCATCATTATTTGTCAGTCGTACAGAACTACGGGATGAATAACGTCATTTCCACTGCTTCATGTCTGGAACAGATGCTGAAGAAAATCTGTCTTGACAGGGGACTTGAGACGTGGCGACTACATCTTGCGGCCACATGAGTCCGGTGGGGACTGAAATGGAGGATGGAGTAGGAAATTGGAGCAGAAGCATTGTCCTGGTGAAATGATGGATTTTCTACCCAGGTGACAAGAGAGTCAGGATCAGGAGCCAATCTGGAGAGTATATGAGATAGGCAGATGAGCAATATGACCCGCAAGCACCGTGTGAAGTATACAGAGATATTGGAGGTCAGGAAGCCCCTCGAGTCACTTGTGCAGATGCCCGCACGCATGCCACTGATTTGCCTGGCTAGTTGACAGCCGAATATTCTCACAACCGGCAAAGGGATGACATCTGGCTCTCCACCCTATTAGACCCTCGCACCGATCCAAAATGGAGCCTTTTTCCCAGCTGCTGAGAGGGAGGACAAACACAAATACTATAGGAAAACCTCCGTATACATTGGCCGTTGCCTATGTGCGGCATCGTCCCCTCTGACAGTCTGACCGAGGGGGTTCCTCAGCGCTCAAGTACACTGCAAAACGCGCTGGGGACGGTGGGGGGTAAGGTAGTCAGCAACCTAAGTCTGGATCCACTGAGTGACATCTTCCTTCACGCCGCCTATTGAGGAGGGTAGTCACCAGCAGCATCCTTGAACTGGAGCAGTCCTTGAACGATGTTGAAACGACTGACCTTTGTCAAGATGAATCAGCGTGGACGACCTAGGTGATTTCACACTCCAAGGCCTTAGGCGTCAGTCTGGGTTCAAACTACCTGCCTCAGCACTATTGCTGATGCTGCCACCCCACCTGATGTACCACAACATCTGCTGACATTCTCCATCTCCTACCCACCATTCTTTACCAGGGACTGGTATTGCCCAACCTCGAACACTCAGTCATTGTTGCCACTCTATGACCATATCGCTGCTCTGCTGTGTTGTGGTTCCGTGACAACCACACTATGTCATGTGCGACTCACTGACCTCATGCTGCGCTGCGTTGTTGCTGTGCTGCGGTCACCTACACGCTGTGTCATTGTGCCACTCTCTGTACCACATGCTGTTTTGCACCTTGCCGCTCGTCACCTCAACCCTGTCATTGTGCCACTCTGTGGCCTACTCCCGATATTTGCCACCTCCGAATGTTCATTGTGACCACTGCCTGGCCTCATGCTGTGCTGCCTGTTGCCTGCTGCCGTAACCTCCAACTGTGTCATTGTGCCACTCTGTGGCCCTTCTCCTGTTTTTTTGCAACCTCCAGAATTCATTGTGCCACTCTCTGACCTCATGCTGCTGCGCCGAGTACCTCCACACTGTTGTCATTGTGCCACTCTGTGGCCTACTAATGTTTTGTCCACCTCCAGAAATCTCATAGTGCCACTGCCTGACCTCATACGGCAGCTGTCGTGACCTCCACACTATGTCCATTGTGCCACCAGTGGCCACTACTGTTTTGCCACCTCCAGATTTTTCATTCTGCCACTCTCTGACCTCATGCAGATTGCCGCCGTGACCTCACCACCTCTCTGTCATTGAGCCACCTGTGGCCTACTACTGTTTTTCCCACTCCAGAATGGCAGTGTGCCACTGTCTGAACCTCATGCTGGATGTTGCTGCCGTAACCTCCACACTGTGTCATTTGTGCCACTCTGACGCCTTACTCCTGTTTATTTCCACCTCCAGAATGTCATTTGTGCTACTGCCTGACCTCAAGCTGCAGCTGTCGTGACCACCACACTGTGTCATTGTGCCAACTCTGTGGCCTACTACTGTTTTGCCACCTCCAGAATTTCATTGGCCACTGCCTGACTTCATGCTGCTGCGCTGCCGCCGTGACTTCCCCTCTCTGTCATTGTTCCACTCTGAGCCTAACTAACGTTTTGCCACCTCCAGAATGTTCATTTGTGCCACTGTCTGACCTCATGCTGCTGCTGCAGCTGCCGGTAACCTCCACACAGTGTCCATTTGTGCCACTCTGTTCGCCTTCTCCTGATTTTGCCACCTCCAGATATCATTTGCACTGCCTGAACCTCATTGCGCAGCTGTCTGGACCTCCACACTGTGTCATTGTGCCACCTGTGGCCTCAGCTGCAGCTGCTGTCTGTTGCTGCTGCGGCCACCTACACACTGTGTCATTGTGCCACTCTCTGACCCCATGCTGTTGCTCCTGCCCGCCGGCACCTCCCACTCTCTGTCATTGTGCCACTCTGTGGGAGCCTACTCCAGTTTTTGCCACCCCAGGATGTCAATGTTGCCACTGCCTGACCTCATGCTGCGCAGTGGCTTGCTGCCTAACCTTCAAACTGTGTCATATGTGCCCACTCTGTGGCCTACTCCTGTTTTTGCCCCTCCAGAATGCCATAGTGCCCACTCTCTACCTCATGGCTGCCTGCTGCCGTAACCTCCACACTTGTCATAGTGCCACACTGTGGCCTACAATGTTTTTTGCCACCACCAGAAAGTCATTGTGCCACTGCTGACCTCATACTGCCGCTGACGTGACCTCCACACTGAGTCTTTGATGCATCTCTGGGCCTACAAACTTGTTTTGCCATCTCCAGAATGTCATTGAGGCCCGTCACTGACCTCATGCGCAGTCTGCTGCCACCCGTACTCACTCTCTGTCATATGTTGCCACTCTGGGGCCTACTACTGTTTTTCCACCTCCAGAAAGTCAATGGTGATACTGTCTGACCTCCGATGCTGCTGCTGCTGCCGTACCTCCCACACTGTGACATTGTGCCACTCTGTGGCCTACAAATTGTTTTGCCACCTCCAGAATCTCAATTGTGCCACTCGGCCTACCTCATGCGTGGCAGCTGTCCGTGACTCCCACACTGTGTCATTGTGTGCCATCTACTGTGGCTACTACTGTTATTGCCACCTCCAGATATTCATCTGCCACCTCTGACCTCATGCTGAATGCCAACGCCGTGACCTCCACTCTCTGTCATATGTGCCACTCTGTGGCCTACTACTGATGTTTCCACCTCCCAGAATGTTCATTGAGCCACTGTCTGACCTCATGGCTGGCTGTACTGCCGTAACCTCCACACTGTGTCATTGTGCCACTCTGGTCGCCTACTCCTGTTATTCCACCTCCATAATGTCAAAGTGCCACTGCCTGACCTCAAGCTGCTGCTGTCGTGACCTCCACACTTTGTCCTTATGCCACCTGTGGTCCTACTACGATTTTGCCACCTCCAGAATTTCATTGTGCCACTGCCTGCCTTCATGCTGCTGCTGGCTGCCACAGGCCGAGACTCCACCTCTGTCATTGTGCGACTCTGAGGCCTTCTACTGTTTTGCCACCTCCAGAATGTCATTGTGCCACTGTCTGACCTCATGCTTGCTTCTGCTGACTGCCCGTACCACCACACTGTTTCATTTGTTCCACTCTGTGGCCTAATAATGATTTGCCACCACCAGAATGTCCTTGTGCCACTGCCTGACCTCATGCTGCTGCAGTCGTGACCAGCACACAGTGTCATTGTGCCACCTAGGTGGCGCCTCATATGCTGCTGCTCGTTGTTGCTGCTCACGCGGCCACCTACACACTGTGTCATTGTGTCCACTCTCATGACCTCATGCTGGTTGCTCCAGCCGCCGTCACCGTCCACTCTCTGTCATTGTGCCACTCTGATGGCCTACTCCAGTTTTGCCACCCCCAGGATGTCATTGTGCCACTGCCTGACCTCATCTGCTGCTGTGGCTGCTGCCGTAACCCTCCAAACTGTGTCCATTGTGCCACTCTGTCGCCTACTCCTGTTTTTTGCCACCTCCCAGAATTTCATTGTGCCACTCGCTGACCTCATGCTGCTGCTGCCGTAACCTCCACACTGTGTTCATTGTGCCACTCTGTCGCCTAACTCCTGTTTTTTGCCACCTCCAGAATGTCATATGTCCACTCTACTGACCTCATGCCTGGCTGCAGCCGTAACCTCCACACTGTTCATTGTGCCACACTGTGGGCCTACTAATGTTTTGCCACCACCAGTAATGTCATTGTGCACGGGCCTGACCTCATGGCTGCTGCAGTCGTGACCTCCACACTGTGGTCTTTGTGCCACACTGTGCCTACTACTATTTTGCCACCTCCAGAATTCCATTGTGCCACTCTCTGACCTCATAGCTGATGCTGCTCGCCAGCCGTGACCTCCATTCTCTGTCATTGTGGCACACTGTGGCCTAACTACAGTTTTGCCCAGCCTCCATATTTCATTCTGCCATTACTCTCTGAAAACCTCATGCTGCTGCCGAGCCCGTGACCTCCACTCTCTGTCATTTGGCCACTCTGTGGCCTACTACGGTTTTTCCAACTCCAGAATGTCCCATGTGTCCACGTGTCCAGACCTCATGCTGCTGCTGCTGGCCGCAACCTCCACACTGTGTCTTGTGCCACTCTGTGGCCTACTCCTGTTCTTTGGCCACCTCCATAATAGTCCATTGTGCCACTGCCTGACCTCAAGCTTCTGCTGTCATGACCTCCACACTGTATCATTGTGCCACTCTGTGGCCTACTACTGTTTTGCCATCTCCAGAATGTCATTGTACCACTCTCTGACCCATGCTGCTCTCTGCCACCGTGACCTCACTCTCTGTACATATGTGCCCGACTGTGGCCTACTACTGTTTTTTTTCCACCTCCAGAAATGTCATTGTGATACTGTCTGACCTCATTCTGCTGCTTCTGCCGTAATCTCCACACTGTGTCATTGTGCCACTCTGTCGCCTTCTCCTGCTTTTGCCACCTCCAGAATATCATTGTGCCACTGCCTGACCTCATGCTGCTGCTATCGTGACCTCCACATTGTGTCATTGTGCCACTCTGTGGCCTCATGCTGCTGCTGCTGTTGTTGCTGCTGCGGCCACCTACACACTGTGTCATTGTGCCACGCTCTGACTCATGCTGTTCTTCCTGCCGCCCGTCACCCCCGCCACTCTCCTGTCATTGTGCCACTCTGTGGCCTACTCCAGTTTTTGCCAACTCCCAGAATGGCATTGTGCCACTGCCTGACCTCATGCTGCAGTCTGGCTGCTGCCTGTAACCTCCAACTGTGTCATGTGCCACTCCTGTGGCCCTAGCTCCGTTTTTGCCAGCCCCCCCACCCCCCACCCCCCCCCCCCCCCCCAACCCCCCCACCTCTAGAATGTCCATTGTGCCACTCTCTGACCTTCATTCCTATGCTGTCGTAACCTTCCACACTGTGTCATTGTGCCACTCTGTGGCCTAATAATGTTTTGCACCACCAGAATGTCATTGTGCCACTGCCTGACCTCAGCTGCTGCTGTCGTGCCTCCCACACTGTGTCATTGTGCCACTCTGTGGCCTACTACAGTTTGCCACCTCATAGAATCCATTGTGCACACTCATGACCTCATGCTGCTGCCGCTGGCAGCCGGTGACCTCCATTACTCTTGACATTGTGCCACGCGTGGCCTACTACCGTTTTTCCACCTCCAGAATTCATTGTGCCACTGTCTGACTCATATGCCTGCTGCCCTGTTTCCGTAACCTCCACACTATGACATTGTGCCACTCTGTCGCCTACTCCTTTTTTTTGCCACCTCCAAAATGTCATTGTGTCCACAGCCTGACCACATGCTGCTGCTGCCGTAACTCCACACGGTGTCCATTGTCCACTCTGTCGCCTACACTGTTTTTGCCAACCTCAAGAATATCATTGTGCCACTGTCCTGACCTCATGGCTCTGCTGTCTATGACCTCCACACTGTGTCATTGTGCCACTCTGTGGCCTACTACTAGCTTTGCCACCTCCAAAATGTCCTTGTGCCACTGCCTGACCTCAGGCTGCTGTCTGTCGTGACCTCCACACTGTGTCAATTGTGCCCACACTGAGGCCTACTACTGTTTTGCCAATCTCCAGAATGTCATTGTGCCACTCTCTGACCTCATGCTGCAGCTGCTGCCACCGTGACCTTAACTCCGTCTGTCATTGTGCACTCTGTGGCCTAATACTGTTTTTGACATCTCGCAGATGTCATTGTGCCACTGTCTGACCTCATGCTGCTGCTGCTGCCGTAACCTCCCAAGACTGTGTCATTGTGCCACTCAGAGGCCTACACCTCGTTTTTGCCACCTCCAGAATGTCATGGTGCACTGCACTGACCTCATGCAGCTTCTGTCGTGACCTCCACACTGTGTCATTGTGCCACTCTGTGAGCCTACAACTGTTTTTGCCAACCTTCCAGAATTCCATTGTGCCACTCTGTGACCTCATGCTGCTGCTGCTGCCGCCGTGACCTCCTCTCTCTGTCATTGTGCCACTCTGTGGCCTACTACTGTTTTTCCTCTTCCCGATCTGTCATTGTGCCACTGCCTGACCTCATGCTGCTGCTGGCGTGACCTCCACACTGTGTCATTGTGCCACCCTGTCGCCTACTCCTGTTTTTGCCCACCTCCAGAATGTCATTGTGCCTACTGCCTGACCTCATGTCTGCTGCTCCGTTGACCTCCAACTGTGTCATGTGCCACTCTGTGGCTACTACTGTTTTTTCCAACCTCCATAATGTCATTGTGCCACTGCCTGACCTCATGCTTGCAGGCTGTCCGTGACCTCACACTGAGTCATTGTGCCACTCTGGTGGCCTACTACTGTTTTGCCACCTCCAAAATGTCCATTGTGGCCACTCCTGACCTCATGCTGCTGCTGTCGTGGACCTCCGAACTGTTTTCATTGTAGCAACTCTGTGCCTACTACTGTTTTTTGCCATCTCCAGAATGTCATTGTGCCACTCTCTGACCTCATGCTGCTGCTGCTGCTGCCACCGTGACCTTCACTCTCTGTCATTGTGCCCTCTGTGGCCTACTACTGTTTTGCCACCTCCAGATTGTCATTGTGCCACTGTCTGACCTCATGCTGCTGCTGCTGCCGTAACCTCCACACAGTGTCCCATGTGCCACAGCTGTGGCCTACTCCTTTTTTGCCACCTCCAGAAATGTCATTGTGTCAAAACAACCCACTGGCCTGACCTCAATGCTCTGCTGTCGTTGACCTCCACACTGGTCATTTGCCATGCTCAGTGGCCTACAACTGTTTTACCACCTCCAGAATTCATTGGCACTCTGTGACCTCCAAGCTGCTGCTGCTACGCCGCCGTGAACCCCACTCTCTGTCATTGTGCCACTCTGTGGCCCTAACAACTGGTTTTTTCCCACTGCCAGAATGTCATTGTGCCACTGCTTGACCTCATGCTGCTGCTGCCGTAACCTCCACACTGTGTCATTGTGCCACTCTATCGCCTACTCCTGTTTTTGGGCCACTCCAAGTGTTCATTGTGCCAACTGCCTGAACCTCATGCTGCTGCGCCGTGACCCGTCCACACTGTGTCATGTGCCACTTCTGTGGCCTAACTACTGTTTTTCCCACCTCTCCAAATGTCATTGTGCCACTGCCTGACCTTCATCTTGCTGCTGTCGTGAACCTCCACACTGTGTCATTGTGTCCACTCTGTGGCCTACTACTGTTTTTGCAATCTCCAGAATGTCATTGTGCCACTCTCTGAACCTCATGCTCTGCTGCTGCCAAGTTACCTTCACTTCACAGTCATTGTGCCACACTGTGCCTACTACTGTTTGCCACCTCCAGAATGTCCATTGTGCAACTCTCTGACCTCATGCCTGGCTGCTGGATTGTCTGGCCGTAACCTCCACACTGTGACATTGTCCACTCTGTCCGCCTACTCCTGTTTTTTTGCCACCTCCAGAATGTCATTGTTGCCACTGCCTGACATCATGATGCTGCTGCTGTCGTGACCTCCACACTGCGTCATTGTGCACTGCCTGAACCTCATGCTGCTGCTGGTGGCTGCAGCTCTGTAACCTCCAAACTGTGTCATTGTGCCACTCTGTGGCCTACTCCTCTCCTGTTTTGCCACCTCTAGAAATGGGAGGGTCATTGTGCCACTCTCTGACCCTCAATGCTGCTGCTGCCGTAACCTCCCACTGTGTCATTGTGCCACTCTGTGGCCTACTAATTTTTTGCCGCACCACCAGAATGTCTTTGTGCCACTGCCTGAACTCATGCTGCTTGCTTGTTGTTACCTTCCACACTGTTCATAGTGCCACTCTGTGGCCCTACTACTCTACTGTTTTGCCACCTCCAGAATTCCATTGTGCCCACACTTTGACCATCATACTGCTCTGCCTGCCGTGACCTCCATTCTCTGTCATTGTCCACTCCTGTGGCCTCTACGTTTTGCCACCCTCCCAGAATTACATTGTGCCACCTGTCCTGACCTCATTCTGCTGCTGCTGCCGTAACCTCCACACTGTGTCATATGTGCCTACTCTGTCGCCTACTCCTGTTTTGCCACCTCTCAGAATGTCATTGTGCCACTGCTCCTGACCTCATGCTGCTGCTGTCGTAACACGCCACACTGTGTCATTGTGCCACTCTGTGGCCTACTACTACTCGTTTGGCCATCTCCAGAATGTTCAGTTGAGCCACTCTTGACCTCATGGCTGCTGCTTCTGCTTTGCCACCGTGACCTCACTCTCTGTCATTTTGTGGCCACTCTGTGGCCTTTACTACTGTTTTGCCACCTCCAGAATGTTGATTGTGCCACTAGTCTGACCTCATGCGCTGCAGTCTTGCCTGTAACCACCACACTTGTCATTGTTGCCACCTGTGGCCTACTCCTGTTTTCCACTCCAAATGCATTGTGCCACTAGCCTGACTCATGCTGCTCGCTGTCGTGACCTCGCACACTGTGTCATTGTGCCACTCTGTGGCCTACTACTGTTTTTGGCCACCTCCAGAATGTCCATTGTGCCACTCTCAGACACATGCTGCTGCTGCTTAGCCGCCGTGACCTCCACTCTCTGTCATTGTGCCACTCTGTGGCTACTACTGTTTTTTCACATCAGAATGTCATTGTGCACTGCTGGAACCCTCATGCTAGCTGCTGCCGATCACCTCCCCAATGTGTCCATTTTGTGCCACTCTGTGTGCCCTAACTCCTGTTTTTGCCTACCTCCAGAATGTCCATTGTGCCCCTGCCTGACCTCAATGCTGCTGCTTGCCTAGTGACCTCCACACTGTGTCCATTGTGCCACTCTCTGTGGCCTACTACTGTTTTGCCACCCTCCAGAATGTCATTGTGCCACTCGCCTGACCTCATGCTGGCTCGCTCGTCGTGACCCTCCACACTGTGTCATTGGCCACTCTGTTGGCCTACTACTGATATTTGCCATCTCCAGAATGTCAGTGTGCCCCTCTCTGACCTCATGCTGCTGCTGCTGCTGCCACCGTGACCTTCACTCTCTGTCATTGTGCCACTCTGTGGCCTACTACTGTTTTTTGCCACCACGTCCAGAATGTCATTGTGCAAACTCCACTGACCTCATGCTGCTGCTGCTTGCCATAACCTCCACACTGTGTCATTGTGCACTCTGTGCCTACTCCTGTTTTTTGTTTGCCACCTCCAGAATGTCCATTGTCCCACTGCCTGACCCCTCATGCTGCTGCTGTTGGTGACCTCCACACTGAGTCATTGTGCCACTACTGTGGTCCGCTATTACTGTTTTTGCCACCTCCAGAATTCCATTTGTGCACTAGCCAAGACCTCATGCTGCTGCTGTTGGCTGCTGGTCGTGACCTCCAACTCTCTGTCCATTTTGCCAACTGTAGGCCTACTCCTGTTTTAGCCACCTTCCCCCCCAGAATGTCATTGTGCCACTGCCTGACCTCATTCTGGTGCTGCTTCGTGACCTCCACACTGTGCATTGTGCCACTCTCCTACCTCATGCTGCTGCTGTGGCAGGTGCTGTGACCTCCACACTGTGTCATTGTGCCACTCTGTGGCCTACTCCTGTGTTTTTGCCACCTCCAGAATTTCATTGTGCCACTCTCTGACCTCATGCTGCTGTGGCTGCCGCCGTCACCTCCACACTCTGTCACTAATGTTGCCACCTGAGCTCTCAGCTTGTTTTTTTCCAGCTTTCGCTGGCATGACTTTATCAGGCTACATTCCCGCTTGAGTTTTTTGGTCAGTTTTGCCCTCTTAAGTGCCCAGGGAATTTTATAGTGAAGCGATTCTAAGAGCGGCGGCACTCATCTGCGTGTGATACTAAAACACAACATTGTTTGAAGACCAAACCAAACTCCCTCTGCATATTTAAGCATGGCACAACGTTCTAAAGCACCCTGCAGGCTCTGTGCAGCCTGGAAATAGCCGTTTTTTAACGCGATTCGTGCCAAATTAATTCGGGACGAAGTCATTTTTGTCGGAAAATTCGGTGAAATGACCGAACCAAATTTTTGAGAAATTCGCCCATCTCTAATTATGACATCTAGAAATTTATCCAGACCCTTCTCCAGAATCCTGGTCACTATAACTTGTTATAATATTATGCTCTAGAGATGTATCCAGACCCTTTTTGAACTCTGTTAGTGAAGTCACCATGACAAGTTCCTCTGGCAGAGAGTTCCACAGTCTCATTGCTCTAACAAATCCCTTTCTATCCCTTTCTTTATAAAGAATCCTGTTCTATGTTTATGTAGAAACTTTCTTTCCTCAAGACATAGAGGATGCCCACTTGTTCTCGATACAGTCCTGGGTATAAATAGATCCTGGGAGAGATCTCTATATTGACCCTTAATATATTTATACATATCCCCCCGAAGCCATCTTTTCTCTAAACTAACTAACCATAATCTTGCTTATCTTTCTGGGTATTGTAGTCCACCCAGTACTTTTATTATTTGTGTTGCTGCCTTTGTACCTGTTCAAGCTCTGCAATGTCTTTCCTGTGAACGGCTGCCCAAAACTGTACACAATATTCCATGTGTGGTCTGACCATTGACTCGTATAATGGGAGAATAATGTTCCCATCATGTGCATCTATGCCTCTTTTAATACACCACATGATCCTGTTTGCCTTGGCAGCTGCTGCCTGACACTGGCTGCTACAATTAAGTTTACTGTCCACCAGCATTCCCAAGTCCTTCTCCAGTCACTTTTAACCAACGTTTTTTCCATTTAACATGTAATCATGGATTGGATTTTTCCTCCCCATGTTCATAACCTTTCATTTATCTGTGCTAAACCTCATCTGCCATTTCTTTGCCCAGGCCTCCAACTTATCCAGATCCCTTTGTAATAATACATTATCCTCTATTGTGTCGATTACTTTACAGAGCTTAGTATCATCTGCAAAGACCCATAT
>JAODAL010055764.1:0-23728 GCA_025379985.1 Phyllomedusa bahiana
TCGGGCGGTGGGGGCTCCCGGCCCCCCCGGCTTCCCCTCTTACCCGGCGCGCTCCTGTTGAGTTCAGGCTCCCGGGCGGCGTCCCGAATTAAGGCGAAAGCCCGCCGGCTCTGCGTTTTTTAAAAGGGGCAGTGTCCCGGTAATTGGTATTGCCGGTCACTGCCCTTATTTAAGCCTGCCCCTTCCTGGGGTGGGTTGCCGGTTCTTTGTGCCTTTGTTGCCTATAGAGAAAGCGTTCTAAGCCTTGTTCCTGATATACCGGTGTACGTACCTTTAGCTCCGTTCCTCGACCACGCTTTTGCCGCCTGCCCTGCCCTTTGTGCCTGTCCACGACCACGAATCTGTCCCGGCCTGCCCTGCCTTCTGCCTGTCCCCGACTACGAGCCTGCCTGACGATTTCTGCACCACGCTATACCTCGGCTGCCACCGCAAGAATCACGTCAGGGGGGACGACCTGGTAGATCCCGCCGCAGCAAGTCCATCCGCTTTGCGGCGGGCTCTGGTGAAAAACCGGGACCTACTTAGATTCCGTTCCCTGGCGTGGCTTACACCATCGCTTGCGGTGGTCCAGTGGATCCACTTCTACGTCCGGGTACGTGACAATAAGTGAAGGATGAAAGAAAGGGAAAGAAATGAAAGTTCATATTATAGGAGATTTCACATAGGATGGGGCCGTCTAATATTCTGCCTTATCTTGTAGAGGTATTGACCACTGTATACTTTGAGGTGGAGAGATTCTGGTTTCTTCTGAGTCTGTGATCCGCGTTGTGGAAAAGAGATGCAGAAGTTTAATAATGCTCTGGTAGAAGTGTTTAATAAGCAGTAAATATGTGTTTGTTAGGCAAGGATCCATGATGTGATGGTGTTTTGATCACAGAAATCTCTTGGTATAAGTATAATAGCTGTACACAACAATTCCGTTTGCATGAATCAGGTGTAGATGCTAGAGGAGGAAGGACTGGTGCCTCGAGCAGTGCACTACTAGAGAACAACTACAAAGTCCAAGAGATTCCTGTGATCAAAAACACTGTTGCATTGTGGATCGTTGCCTTACAACCAAAGATTTACCTTTTTCTTCTATACTTCTACCACCGTCATTGGAATCCTGCATCTCTTTTCCACAACGTAGATCACAGGCTCAGAAGAAACCAGACTCTCTCTGCCTCAAAGCATACAGTGTTCAGTACCTCTACGATAAGGCAGAATACAAGACGGCCCCACCGTATGTGGAATCTCCTAGAATTTTAACTTTTTCTTTCCCCTTCTTTCATCCTTCACTTATGCTGTTTGTACATTGAGCCCACTTTATTAATAATCTCCAAGGGACTATTCATGTATGTACTCATGTATGTAGAGATTTATTGTTCCTGCTTGCGGCGCTGGTCTAGTACGAGGCGGATGCAGCTGGATGCGGTGGCATTTGAGGATACTGGAGTTCTTACATGCTCCCATTGTGATGTGGTGGATTGAATGGCTAGCTGTGAGCCGTAGGAGAGAATCTTCAATGGGGAACTTGTGAGGTCAGACTGTGGGAGGGAGGGAGGGCTAGCCATAGGGCCTACAGTATTATTAAAATGAGTATGAATATTACATGTGAAAGAGAAGTAGTTTATGAATATAGTCTTGAGACAAACAATGCAGTGGAACATGTATTTAATGGGGTCTGCAGCTCTATTGGAATGAATATGCATATTACATACATAGGAGAAGAGCTTTATGGGAAGATAATATGACAGTGGTCTATTGTACAGTGGAGTTTATATTCTCAATGAATATGCATATTAGATATTGAAGAGAAGGGGCTTATGGGAATTGACAAAGATGGCAGTGTGCTGTGTAATGTGATACCTAGTCTGCTTAGTTCTTTCTAGGTGAGGCACGCAGTTGCAATAATATGAGAGAAGTGAGATGGAAGCCCATCACAGTCAGGGCTGAGGTGTTTGTTGGTGCAGTGCATTGGCACGGGCAGTACGGTAAGATGGAGATGGCGAATTTGACTGAAGGTTGTTGGCTCATGAGAGCATGGTGGCAGCTTCTAGCTGGACATGTTATGAGTGGTGCACGCGCGGAAGGGGGAGTGGGTTTTATGTGGATTCTCTGATAGCTAATTGGTGAGCACCTGTATGGGGTGTTTACCTAACATGATATAAAAGGAAGTGAGCTTAGACCACATGTGATCGGACCTCTAAGCCTTGATAAAGCCAGGTTAGCTGGCGAAACATGTCGGCGAGGTCAGGCATGACGTTTTAAATTGTGATCTCTCACCTCTGTCTACAAGTGTCACCTGCTGCAGACGGTGTCACAAGGGGGCCTTATTTGTTCTGTGTCTATGAGATTAGGGACGACTGCCCAAGTAGTTGGCTTGGGATCCCTTACTGAAGCTAGTACTTTGCTATAGATATAAGGCTCTCCTGTTAATAGGTGGGGTTCCACCAGACTTGATGATAGAAAGGGAGTTATTCCCTCTTTCAGAAGCAAGGGTTAAATGATGAGGATAGAGATCAGGTTTTTAAATAGTGTGTATAGAGGTTAAGAGTTAGATATAATAAAAGTTACGTTTTAGTGTTTAATAGATAGAGAACTGATAGAGTTTAAGTTTGCCTATGGCAAAATAGTAAATACACTTTATTAATAAAGCTCCTTTTTTACTTCCACCTTTCAATTCTGTATGCCATGGATCCTCTACTTTACAATTGATGGGACTCCTCTGAAAGGGTCCATATCCACACAGCACCTATACTCCCACTTACGAGGTCTGCACACCCAACCTCTAAATTTACTTAAGCATGGCGTGGTTACTCGTGTATTACTCCTCTGAAGCATAAATTAATGGGTGCCTCTATAAAGAGGTAGCGCTTTTCAGTCTGGGTGGTAGAGCAAAGCAAAACATCTTTGACTAATGTACAGAATCTGTGTGTATTAATAAAGCATTTTAAACAAGGTCTTTACAATTATCACATACTTTTTCAGGGCGCGCTGTGGGCACCAAGTATGGAACACCTCCAACGTCTGCAATTCTGGACTTTCCACATAAACCTAAAAATTTTAAAAATAATGGAGGAGTAGGTATATCGGTGTAACAGTAACAGCCATCTTTCATAACTCCATGTATGTCTAATCTTTTTTGAGTGGGGAATCTCCTGCACCAACAGGGCCCCAATCCCTCCTTCTGTTAATACCATACACATTTAATCAATGGATAATCCAAGTTGTTGGGTTCATCCAACTTTCATCTAATATTTACAGCCAGATTAAAAAGTAAATGATAATTATTATTGATATGGTGTCCAGTCTACAAATATTCATGATGCCATGGTGTGCCAAGAGCTAGGAAGTTCTATTATGAACACATTTTTTTTTTAATTCTGGTAGTTCGGTAGACTAACTGGTAATAAGAATCTCCCCAAAAAATTATCGTACACAAATTAAAGTCACCTTTTACAGGAAATCCAAATGGTTCCTGAGTAAGATCAGGACAATCCACAACCTTAACATGGACTTCTGCATAGTTGTTTTTTAAGCCATTTTCCAGAACTAGAAAAAAATAATGATTAGTGCACTTATGACATGCCTAGAACTTATAAATTACCTATGTAAAAACAACCATAGGAGAAAGGGGCACAAAATTCTAAATTTATTTTAAGGGCATTTTATGATAAATAAAAAAAAAACACAACTTCTGCCTGTACTAAAAAAAGAGCCCCGAAATTATGCCTGGTCAGTTACAGGGGAAAAAAGACTTGTCTTGAAATGGTTCAAGGGGTTGTCCAGGTTAAAATCTTATTTGAAACTGGAGGTGCTGCCTCCCCCACTGCCCTCCTCTGGCACCACTGCAGCCGCTGGTTGGTTGCAATGGTCATGTGTCTTTTCAGGTCACTGTTTGGAGCGCTCACTACCAAACATAAGAAAACGTGACCACTGCAGCCAATCAGCAGCTGCAGCAGTGACGTTCCCATTGTCTGGACCAGATAGTTTTGTAATAAACTCTAATTTGGAACACAAGCGAAATTTGAGTTAATTAAAAAAAAAATTTTTTTGCTTGCGTTTTTAAAGCAGTTTAAAAAAACGCAGTGTGTGAACTCAGCCTCAATGTCCGTATATCATTAGGAAGCAGATACTCACTGAACCACCTGGATTTCTGCGGCAAGAATGTATAACAGGCCATAGTTTTTCATGTGAAAAAGACAACACTCAAATCCTACGTTATACACAGAATATAAGTGTGAAAAAGATGTCATAATAACTTACCACTGGCGATATCTTCCAGAGCAGGTAAATGGAGAGGACAGCTTTGAGTATCTGCCATTTTCCACACTGGTAATGCCGACTGAAATATTTAACATAAGTTAGGTCCGAGAAGACCAAAGTTCAGGTAACTGAGAAAGAATTTAATTAATGATTAAAACAAAAAAAAAACTCAGAAATTTGGTTTTACCTGGTTGACTGACAAAAAAAACCAAAACCCCAAAAAAACCGAGTAATTTCAAACATACGTTATAGATCAATGCAGTCTACAACTCTGGTATATGACCGAGACAAGTGATGGGGTATCTGCTGACAGAGGGCTGGGAGGAAGGGGGTGGACACACGCCCTTTCTAATTTAGCTGCTGCAGCAATCAGCTAATTCCCTGGTACTCTGGTAAACAGCGGACTGGAACAATGTAGTAAATTGGATGAATGATCATTCACATAATACAAGTACGGCTTCTACAGGTTAAAAACAATTGCTTTAACCCCTCTATGGCGAGGCCGATTTTTTTTTTTGCGTTAGTTTCCCTCCTTGCCTTCCCAGAGCCATAACTTTTATTTTTCCATCTATATAGACATATGAGGGCTTTTACTTTGCAGGACAAGATGTACTTTCTAATGGCTTTATTCATAATAAGACAGAATATACTGGGAAACCGTAAAAAAATTCTAAGTGGTGCAAAATGCAAAACAAAACGTACTTGCGCCATGTTTATGGGAGTTTTGTTTTTACAGCATTCAATCTTCGGTAAAAATATGTTATCTGTATTCTATATGTTGATATACATCCGTCAATACCAAACATGTAGGGTTTCCATTATGTTTTAGTACTGTAAAAAAATTCCAAACATTCTCTATTTTTGAAATATGCGTTATTGCACTATATTTTGTGACCAATTACTTATGGACTTGAGAGGGGAATTTTTTTCAGGCTGAAGTGTACTTTTTATTGCTACCAGTTTGGAATACATGCAACTTCTTTGATTAAATGAATTCTCATTTTTAGGGGACGTGAAATGACCCAAAAAAACACAATTTTGGCGTTTGAATTTTTTTTCTTCTACGGTGTTTAGTGTACGGGATAAACTATGATATATACCAAATGTGTAACTTTTATTATATTTTTTTAATTGTAAAATGGTAAAAGGGGACGAGGGGGTGATTTGAACTTTAATTTTTTTTTTTTACTTTGACTTTGAGTTCCCCTAGGGTATTTCACCACTAGGGGGTGCGATCGTTTATACAGCCTAATGCATTGTAATACATTGTGTATAAAGATGGCGGTTTTACTACTTCCTGCCTTGGGCCAGGAGTAGCAGAATCGAAAACATGGTGGCAATGGAAGCTTTCACAAAGCTTCCAGCTGCCATGTTAAGCGATCGAGAGCCCGCGATTCCACCGCAGGTGCCCCAATCGATATGGGGAATGGTGTGTGGCACCATTTCTCATAGATCTAGACGCTTCGGCCATCTCTGCCTAACTAACCAGGTAGCTAGGGCCTTCCCCCAGTAACTTGCCATGTAGCTAGGGCTTTCCCCCAGTAACTCGCCAGGTAGCTAGTGTCTTCCCCCAGTGACTCGCCAGTTAGCTGTGGCCTTCCCCCAGTGACTCGCCAGGTAGCTAGGGCCTTCCCCCAGTAACTCGCCAGGTAGGACCACCTCCAGTAATTAGTTAGCTAGCAAGAAGTCCATTTAAAAAAAAAAAAAAAAAATACTCACCTGTTGTCTTTGTTTCCTTCCTCTTCTCTTGGTCCAGAGGGGGCGGCGTGCCTACAACCTAGTGCAGGCTGCAATGCCATAATCTCTGCATCACTGGTCTATGTGACCCAGCAATGCAGCCGTGTGACGACGGGGGCCTGTTGGCCCCCTGGCACAAGGGTCTGTGGCCATCCCGGACCCTGGTGGCCCACCAGCCCGATTAAGTTTACCTGGTCACAATCCAGTGTGTAAATTACTTCTAAACACTGTTATATTGCAAATTACTGCCGTGTTGGATCTTTCTCCTTACAGGACTTGTGGGCGAAGCTACAGTTGCTCGGCACACTGTGTAAAAACTACATTTCCCACAACAGCCGCTTCCTTCAGCTGAGCTGTAGATTCTATATATATAAAATATATATATATATATATATATATATATACACACTTTTATTTGAAACAGTCTCCTCTCTGTACTGCAGAGCCGTCCCCCACCCCACAAGTCTGTCAGGCTGACTATAGCGCACATGCTCAGTTATGTCAGTCAGTCTAACCAGGAAGTAACTCAGAGTCTGTCCTACTCTGTACTCTATATTCCAGGACAGGTTTCTGCACAGGAGGGGGCCCGGCGGCCATTTTCTACCGCTATAATGATCATCCCCTAGACAAAACGAGCAAACTTTTCTAATTAAAGTTATTCAGGCATTTTTCATTATGACATGTAGTTTATGTATTTATTTTTCTTTTACCAGGGAAGTATATGAGGCAGGAATCTGCCTCAGGGCTATTGTGCATCATTTGCGCTGTTGAAATTACACGCTTGCTAATTTCATATCTCTAATGATGTGGACAGTAAAAATAAGCACTTTTGCACTTGGTTTGCATTACCTAAATTACTTAGTATAGCAGATATGAGCTAATCTGTGCATCTAGAGCTATTTCGCAGCGGGTTTGGTCAGGCCACGCCCCTTTTCTGTGATGGCTGACTAAATTTTCATTCAGCCTGTTATGAGACGCCCCTGGATGGGAACGCCCCCTGTGCTGTGATTGGCTGCCTCACTTTGCTTAATCCCTCTGAGTGTGGAGAATGAATTTAAATTGCGTGACTGTGAGGACTGTGTGTGTATTAATAAGGGCTGTCTCGGGCCCCTTTTTCTAAGTCCTTCTCCCAGTGATGTTCTTTTGTAAAGGATCTGGGCAATTACTGAGTCTTCAGCTGCTAGATTCACACCCTTTGGTATCAGGGACTCCAATCTATGGATCCAGAAAGCTTCCCTTTGCAGCAGTCTGGATCGTTGTTCGTTTTCGTTTCTTACTGAGACTTCCTCTAGAACAGGGGTCCACCACTCCAGTCCTCAAGGTCCACCAACAGGTCTTTTTCTGGCTTTCCTTAGCATTGCACTGGTGATTTAATTATTGTCAGTGCATTATGTGGGAGATCCTGAAAACATGACCTGTTGGTCGGTCTTGAGGACTGGAGTTGGGGAAAACTGTTCTGAAAAGTGCCTGGCTTCACTGAACTGGTAAGTATTCACGTTGCTAGCACCTTCATGGACCTTTTTTTTATATGTGAGAATTGAAGATTTGTGTTCGTTAATGCTAGTTTGCCCTACATACATTTTACCACAAAGACACTTCAGCAAGTACACAACATTTTTACTATTGCAGCTGTGACATCCGTGAATTTTAACTTCATTGCCCTTCCTTGGATGGGGTATCATCAAACCTTTTATTGTCGCATTACAATTTGCGCAGGACATGCATGGGAATGTGCCACTTCGCTGTGTGCCTAGTCTTTGCTGTCTGGTACTGATTTTTTCTTTTATATCAGATCTAACTATTAGTGTTGATCGAACTGTTCTAAAAAAGTTAAGTTCTTATAGAACGTCTCGAATTTTTAGAACTCAAACCAAACCTTTTATTCTTTGATCGAGTTAAGTTCTAGTTCGACACGCCATTTTCAGTGGCTTTCTGCACTTTTGGCGCCATCCAATCACCTTTCTGCACTTTTGGCGGCCATCCAATCAATGCAGAGCCCAGAAAAGTGTCAAAAAAAGTCATCGCTGTGGTGAAAGGTTTCCCATTGGCTGCTAAAATCACATGACCATATTTTTATATATTTCACTGTATTGCCTTGTGAACCATTTTCAGCTCCTTTTTATTTGTACAGACTGTTTCTTATTTAAAAACAGATTTTCCTCTCCATAGACAGAATTTGGTTTTGTATTGTTTTTTTTTTGGCTCCCATCTTTCCCAAAACCCAGAAGCTGTTATTTGGGACATTTGCAGGCTCACAAACACCAAAACTTCTTATACAGGGTTTTTATATTATACAGAGTGTTTGGGTTTTCCCTTTAAATCATACTCGGTGCCAAAATTTCCCATTTTTTGCAGTTTTGGGGGTTCATTTTAATTGATAACACACTGTCCCCAAAATTTCCCCTTTTGTGTCAAAGGATGCAGGGCCTTTGCAGCGTTGCTACCGTTTGCACCCCCTTTATAGCCAGGGGCATGGGCTAAAGGTTAGGGCCCGGAAAGCAAAACTTCACCCTGGGCCCCTCCCTCCCGCCCCCTTGAGTCCAGATCAGACTTGTTTGTTTTTCAAAGGTTTTTTTTCCGCTTGTAAAATACAGGTTGTTTTAAGGGATCATGTTTTTTTTTAGATAGGAATAAAATTTGAGAGCTGCATAGTTTTTTATATGAGGGTTTTTTTGGGGGACGTTTTTCGCACAAATTTGAAAATTTAAGCAAAAATTTTTAAAGTTCGGGTAACATCCCCTTTAAATCAAAACGTCCCCTCGGTGAATACTGGGGAGGGGAGCCATGGCAAAACCGTTCAATAGATCAAATGTATTTCCTTTTAATATTGTTTGCTCTTTTTTTAAAACCCTTTTTTTTGGGTGGGGACATAGTTTACCAAAAATTAATAGCTGGCAATAGGAAAAACAGTCCAGATTTT
The DNA here is from genome assembly GCA_025379985.1 of Phyllomedusa bahiana. Lineage (NCBI taxonomy): Eukaryota > Metazoa > Chordata > Amphibia > Anura > Hylidae > Phyllomedusa > Phyllomedusa bahiana. Next base: position 8,906 of record JAODAL010055764.1, read on the forward strand.
GTTTTTTTTAAAAATTTATGTTTATGGTCTGGAAAAGGCCCTTCATAGTATTTGGGTACCTTTAGGTATTTTCATCCCTTTTTTTTTGTGGGTCATTTTTTGGGGGCTTAATTGTGCAGCACTACACTTGACTTCGGCCCCAAAAATTATGGTAATTCATACCCGTGTTTCCCCGAAAAAAGGGACACCCCGGGCCGAGATTTTGGGTTTAATTCCCCTAATATAAAGGGACCCCCAAAAAAAAAGACAAAAACGGAAATCATTAGAGGGATGAAGGACCTGCGAAAGGGGGTATGTGAAATGTTTATCCAAAGAGACAACACACGACACACAACCCCACAACAAAATCTCACGGGGTGGGTGATGGGGGGATGCCCTTTTTTGGGGTTTAGTTCTCAAGTCCCAGCAAAGTACATTTGCCATCCTTTTAGGGTGGGCATGGAGTGCCAAAAATGTCCTTTACATATATCCCTTTGGGTTTTCCCCTCTAAACTTTAAGAGTTTTTTATTTTAATTTCAAAACAAATAGTATAGCATGCTTTTAATTTATTCATGGGGAAAAAAAAGGGCACCCTGAAAAAAAGCCCTAGTGCATCTTTAGGAGCAAAAATTTTAAAATAAAGGGTATGTCTTATTTTTGGGGGGGGAAAAAGGGTAGTCTCATCGGGGAGCTATGATTACCTACCGTTTTCCCCAAACACGCATTTCGGGGGAAAAAGAAAGTATTTTCCCTTAAATTTGGGGGGAAAAAAGAGATGGGAAAAATTGGGTTTTTTTTTTTTTTACTTAGTTTTTTTTATATTTTTTTTAACATTTTTTTTTTTGGGCTCACTTAAACCCAAGTAACCCGAATTCCAGCCCTAGACTTTTGTTCTAGTGATTTGGGCTTAAAGTTTTTTGGTGGGGGAAACAGGTGACCCCCTTTTCAATATGTTTTAGAAGGGGGTAAATTATTTATGGTCATTAGGGGTTAAGTAAATTTTTGTTCTGTCAGGGATTTACTGGGGCAGCGAAATTTTTTCCCATAGACCCTTTTAAGGGGTTTTAAGTTCAAGTTCGAAAGAACTTCGACCCAACTCACCAAAAAATTTTTAGGGGTTTAAACGAACAAAAAAATTTTTATGTTCGTCAATACACTATCATTTTTTTATCGATTTGGCCCGTTTAAACACAAATCTTGGTTCCTCTCTGAAATGGATCCTATTTAGGAAACACTCAAACCTATTTTACCCTTTTTTTTTTTTTATTGTAGATAGTGTTTAGGTATAAATGTGCTCCTATTGTCACTGGGCTTTTCTCTAGTCCGTAGTACCTCCTCCCTTATCATTCTACCAACCTCGTTATCAATACTAGTTAATGTGCCTTCATCATAACCTTTTTGATGAACTTGTTGACAAGCTTATCCAATTGTTCTTTATAGTTTTCATCACTCGAACAGATATGTCTGGCCCTCATAAATTGTCCCTTCGGTATTCCAGAGAATACTTGTGGGGCATGGTAGCCAGCTTTATGTTCCATTCATGAGGATTCCTTTCCTAATTTACATTCATGAAAAAAAGAGCTTTCAAAATGTAAGCTTGCCAATTGCCATGCTGAGTATATTATTGCAATCCATAGGTTTTGAGAGTAGAGATGTAGAGAAACTAGTTTCCCCAACTTTCTTCTGTATTTAAACATCTAAAAACTGAATGATACTAGTAGTTTTAGATAGAGAAAGGGAGATTAATGGATATCTGTATAGAAGGCAAGTCTGGGAGTATAAAAGGTTGAAAACGGTAGTAATAATTATTTGAAAGACCACAAGAATCAACTACAATAGTGAGCCCTAACAATCAACCCCACTGGTGGGCCCTAAGAATCAACCCCACTGGTGGGACCTAAGAATCAACTCCACTGGTGGGCCCTAAGAATCAACCCCACTGGTGGGCCCTAAGAATCAACCCCACTGGTGGGCCCTAAGAATCAACCCCACTGGTGGGCCCTAAGAATCAACCCCACTGGTGGGCCCCAACAATCAACCCCACTGGTGGGCCCTAAGAATCAACCCCACTGGTGGGCCCTAAGAATCAACTCCACTAGTGAGCCCCAACAATCAACCCCACTGGTGGGCCCTAAGAATCAACCCCACTGGTGGGCCCTAAGAATCAACCCCACTGGTGGGCCCCAACAATCAACCCCACTGGTGGGCCCGAAGAATCAACCCCACTGGTGGGCCCTAAGAATCAACCCCACTGGTGGGCCCGAAGAATCAACCCCACTGGTGGGCCCCAAGACTCAGCACCGCTGGTGGGCCTAAATCAACCCACTGTGAGCCCCAACAATCAACCCCCCTGGTGGGCCCTAAGAATCAACCCCACTGGTGGGTCCTAAGAATCAACCCCACTGGTGGGCCCTAAGAATCAACCCCACTGGTGGGCCCCCAACAATCAACCCACTGGTGGGCCCTAAGAATCACCCCCACTTGTGGGCCCTAAGAATCAACCCCACTGGTGGGCCCCAAGAATCAACCCCATTGGGGGGGCCCCAAGAATCAACCCCACTGGTGGGCCCCAAGAATCAACCCCACTGGTGGGCCCTAAGAATCAACCCCACTGGTGGGCCCTAAGAATCAACCCCACTGGTGGGCCCCAAGAATCAACTCCACTAGTGAGCCCCAACAATCAAACCCACTGGTGGGCCCTAAGAAACAACCACACTGTTGGGCCCAAAGAATCAACCCACTGGTGGCCTAAGAATCAACTCCACTAGTGAGCCCCAACAATCAACCCCACTGGTGGGCCCTAAGAATCAACCCACTGGTGGGCCCTAAGAATCAACCCCACTGGTGGGCCCAACAATCAACCCCACTGGTGGGCCTAAGAATCAACCCCACTGGTGGCCCCTAAGAATCAACCCCACTGGTGGGCCCCAACAATCAACCCCACTGGTGGGCCTAAGAATCAACTACACTGGTGGGCCCCAACAATCAACCCCAATGGTGGTCCCTAAGAATCAAACCCACTGGTGGGCCCCAACAATCAACCCCACTGGTGGGCCATAAGAATCAACCCCACTGTTGGGCCCTAAGAATCAACTCCACTGGTGGGCACTAACAAACAACCCCACTGCTGTGACCTAAGAATCAACCCCACTGGTGGGCCCTAAGAATCAACTCCACTAGTGAGCCCCAACAATCAACCCCACTGGTGGGCCTAAGAATCAACTCCACTAGTGAGCCCCAACAATCAACCCCACTGGTGGGCCCCTAAGAATCAACCCCACTGGTGGGTCCTAAGAATCAACTCCACTAGTGAGCCCCAACAATCAAACCCACTGGTGGGCCCTAAGAATCAACTCCACTGGTGGGTCCTAAGAATCAACCCCACTGGTGGGTCCCAAGAATCAACCCCACTGGTGGGTACTAAGAATCAACTCCACTGGTGGGCCCTAAGAATCAACCCCACTGGTGGACTCCTAGAATCAATCAACCCCACTGGTGGACCCTAAAATCAAAGCCATTGGTGGACCCCTAGACTCAACCCCACTGGTGAACCCCTAGACTCAACCCCACTGGTGGACCCTAAAAATCAACCCCACTGGGGAACCTCTAGAATCAACCCCACTGGGGAACCTCTAGAATCAACCCCACTGGTGGACCCCTAGGAACAACCCCACTGGTGGACCCCTAGCATCAACCCCACTGGTGGACCCTTAGCATCAACCCCACTGGTGGGCCCCAACAATCAACCCCACTGGTGGACCCCAAGAAACAACTCCATTGGTGGACCCCAAGAATCATCTCCACTGATGGTCTCCAAGAATCAACCCCATTGGGCCCGCCCAGACCAACACTGTTGTGGGTAGAGGTATCTGGCACAGATGGCTGGCTGCTCCAGCTGTCCTAATATAAGCTCCCAGCAATAGACATGGGTGCAGGTGACGTCATATGGCAGGGTATACACAGCTCCGTACACACTGGATATCATAACTACTGACCTCGCTAGCCCCGCAGCACTTCTGCGCCCCGCCCACCGAGCGGTCATGTGACCGGCAGCAGCGGATGCAGTTCTTCCGGCAGTTCTCGGTGTAGGTGAGTGCTCCCTAGATCCTTCCAGCAGCGCTATGGCCTGTGCCGGGGTCAGAGTGTTAGTTAGAGGCACGTGGCCGCCATGTTGTTGCAGGGGAGGGATGTACACACTCAGAAGAGCAGCGTGTAGGTGCACAGAGCAGAGTAGACGGCAGCCTGCACGTGTGCTTACAGCAGCTGTGACAGCTCTATCTGCGTGTGATATCAGTCTCATCTGCCGTGTGGGTGTAACACTCCTATGGGAGGCAGCTGCCTGTACCCTGCTGTAGTGGGATCAGAGTGAAGGACTGCATGTAAACTCCGTGCCTGGGACCGGGACGTGAAGGAGCGCATGTAGAACACCAGGGAGAACGGAGTGATGCAGCCATGTAGAACATCCAAGGGGGAACCGGGAGGCGAAGCGAGCGCATGTACAACACCCATGGGGGAATCAGGAGGTGAAGCGAGCGCATGTAGAACATCCAAGGGGGAACCGGGAGGCGAAGCGAGCGCATGTAGAACATCCAAGGGGGAACCGGGAGGCGAAGCGAGCGCATGTAGAACATCCAAGGGGGAACCGGGAGGCGAAGCGAGCGCATGTAGAACATCCAAGGGGAACCGGGAGGCGAAGAGAGTGCATGTAGAACATCCAAGGGGGAACCGGGAGGCGAAGCGAGCGCATGTAGAACAACCAAGGGAGAACCGGGAGGTGAAGCGAGCGCATGTAGAACATCCAAGGGGGAACCGGGAGGTGAAGCGAGCGCATGTAGAACATCCAAGGGAGAACCGGCAGGCGAATCGAGAGCATGAAGAGCGGACCAGCGGGAAACGGGAGGTGAAGCGAGCGCATGTAGAACATCCAAGGGGGAACCGGGAGGCGAAGCGAGCGCATGTAGAACATCCAAGGGGGAACCGGGAGGCGAAGCGAGCGCATGTAGAACATCCAAGGGGGAATCGGGAGGTGAAGCGAGCGCATGTAGAACATCCAAGGGGGGAACCGGGAGGCGAAGCGAGCGCATGTAGAACATCCAAGGGGGAATCTGGAGGCGAAGCGAGCGCATGTAGAACATCCAAGGGGAACCGGGAGGTGAAGCGAGCGCATGTAGAACATCCAAGGGGGAACCGGGACGTGAAGCGAGCGCATGTAGAACATCCAAGGGAGAACCGGGAGGCGAAGCGAGCGCATGTACAACACCCATGGGGGAATCAGGAGGTGAAGCGAGCGCATGTAGAACATTCCAAGGGGAACCGGGAGGCGAAGCGAGCCATGTAGACACCAAGGGAACCGGTGAGGTGAAGCGAGCGCATGTAGAACACCAAGGGGGACCGGGAGGTGAAGCGAGAGCATGTAGAACATCCAAGGGGGACCCGGGAGGTGTAGCGAGCGCATGTAGAACATCCAAGGGGGACCCGGGAGGTGAAGCGAGCGCATGTAGAACATCCAAGGGGGAACCGGGACGTGAAGCGAGCGCATGTAGAACATCCAGGGGAACCCGGGAGGTGAAGCGAGCGCATGTAGAACATCCAAGGGGGACCCGGAGTGGAAGCGAGCGCATTAGAACACCAAGGGGGAACCGGGAGTGAAGCGAGCGCATGTAGAACATCCAAGGGGGACCCGGGAGTGAAGGAGCGCATGTAGAACATCACAAGGGGGAACCCGGAGTGAAGCGAGCGCATGTAGAACATCCAAGGGGGACCCGGGACGTGAAGCGAGCGCATGTAGAACATCCAAGGGGGACCGGAGTGAAGCGAGCGCATGTAGAACATCCAAGGGGGACCCGGGACGTGAAGCGAGCGCATGTAGAACATCCAAGGGGGACCCGGGACGTGAAGCGAGCGCATGTAGAACATCCAAGGGGGACCCGGGACGTGAAGCGAGTGCATGTAGAACATCCAAGGGGGAACCGGGAGGAGAAGCGAGCGCATGTAGAACATCCAAGGGTGAAGCGGGAGGAGAAGCGAGCGCATGTAGAACATCCAAGGGGGACACGGGAGGCGAAGCGAGCGCATGTAGAACATCCAAGGGGGAACCGGGAGGCGACGCGAGCGCATGTGGAACATCCAAGGGGGACCAGGGAGGCGAAGCGAGGGCATGAACTACATCCAAGGGGGAACCGGGGGGGGAAGCGAGCGCATGTAGAACATCCAAGGGGAACCGGGAGCGGAAGCGAGCGCATGTGAAACATCCAAGGGGACCGGGAGCGAAGCGAGCGCATGTAGAACATCCAAGGGGGAATCGGGAGGCGAAGCGCGCGCATGTAGAACATCCAAGGGGGAACCGGGAGGCGAAGCGAGCGCATGTAGAACATCCCAGGGGGAACCGGGAGGTGAAGCGAGCGCATGTAGAACATCCAAGGGGGAACCGGGAGGCGAAGCGAGCGCATGTAGAACATCCAAGGGGGAATCGGGAGGTGAAGCGAGCGCATGTAGAACATCCAAGGGGGACCCGGGACGTGAAGCGAGCGCATGTAGAACATCCATGGGGGAACCAGGATTGGTATGTCACAGGGAACACAAGGATTTACTAACAGACGTGTCAGGAGATGTCATGGGTCCTCTAAGTAAAGGGACCATTACTGAGCTGCATGTTTGTGGAACCACCCCTTCTATATACTGTAAATATAAACACATTTTCACAGAATTAGTTCTTCCTGTAAACTACTTTTCTTCCGTTTTGTTCTCTGGCCAGGATGATAGCCGGTGCCAATGGATTGCTCCGATATCGAGCGGGAACGGAACAGTAGCTCGGATGAAAGCAGGGAGCTCATCAGTGACTCGCCACATAGCACGGACAAGGAAGCCGCCTCCAATGATGAGGAAGATGGGTGAGCGCTTCTGTTTCACTTCCAAACCATTGCACTGACCCATTGTTACAAATACATCATGAACCCTTCACATAGTAGGATACTATGAAATTGATGGCTCCGTCATCTTATATGGCAGTGCTTAACTCCAGTCCTCAAGGCCCACCAACAGGTCAGGTTTTCAGGATTTGCTCAGTATTGCACAGGTGATATCATTATTGTCAGTGTATTCTGCACAGGTGATATCATTATTGTCAGTACATTCTGCACAGGTGATATCATGTATGGGTCAGGGCATTCTGCACAGGTGATATCATTATTGTCAGGGCATTCTGCACAGGTGATATCATTATTGTCAGTGCATTCTGCACAGGTGATATCATTATTGTCAGTGCATTCTGCACAGGTGATATCATTATTGTCAGTGCATTCTGCACAGGTGATATCATTATTGTCAGTGCATTCTGCACAGGTGATATCATTATGGTCAGTGCATTCTGCACAGGTGAGTATCATTATGGTCAGGGCATTCTGCACAGGTGATATCATTATGTCAGTGCATTCTGCACAGGTGATATCATTATGGTCAGGGCAATCTGCACAGGTGAGATCATTATGTCAGTGCATCTGCACAGGTGATAACATTATGTCAGTGCATTCTGCACAGGTGATATCATTATTGTCAGTGCATTCTGCACAGGTGAGATCATTACTGTCAGTGCATTCTGCACAGGTGAGATCATTACTGTCAGTGCATTCTGCACAGGTGAGATCATTATGGTCAGTGTATTCTGCACAGGTGAGATCATTATTGTCAGTGCATTCTGCACAGGTGAGATCATTACTGTCAGTGCATTCTGCACAGGTGATATCATTACTGTCAGTGCATTCTGCACAGGTGAGATCATTATGGTCAGTGCATTCCGTACAGGTGAGATCATTACTGTCAGTGCATTCCGCACAGGTGAGATCATTACGGTCAGTGCATTCCGCACAGGTGAGATCATTACGGTCAGTGCATTCCGCACAGGTGAGATCATTATTGTCAGTGCATTCTGCACAGGTGAGATCATTATGGGCAGTGCATTCTGCACAGGTGATATCATTATGGTCGGTGCATTCTGCACAGGTGATATCATTATGGTCTGTGCATTCTGCACAGGTGATATCATTATGGTCGGTGCATTCTGCACAGATGATATCATTGTTGGCGGTGCATTCTGCACAGGTGATATCATTGTTGGCGGTGCGTTCTGCACAGGTGATATCATTGTTGGCGGTGCGTTCTGCACAGGTGATATCATTGTTGGCGGTGCGTTCTGCACAGGTGATATCATTGTTGGCGGTGCGTTCTGCACAGGTGATCTCATTGTTGGCGGTGCGTTCTGCACAGGTGATATCATTGTTGGCGGTGCTTTCTGCACAGGTGATATCATTGTTGGCGGTGCGTTCTGCACAGGTGATATCATTGTTGGCGGTGCGTTCTGCACAGGTGATATCAGTGTTGGCGGTGCCTTCAGAACAGGTGAGATCGTTGTTGGCGGTGCGTTCTGCACAGGTGATATCATTGTTGGCTGTGCGTTCTGCACAGGTGATATCATTGTTGGCGGTGCGTTCTGCACAGGTGATGTCATTATGGTTCTGTGGGAGGTCCTGAAACATGGCTTGTTGGTGGGCGTTGAGGACTGGAGTTAAACACTGTTAAGGTAAATTACACTAGAAGTGGGCCACATTGTAAAATCGTATATATGACCGTGGTTTTGCAATGTGTTTAGCAGCATGACCAGTATGGGTGGGAAAACTGCTGTCCGCTTTTTTCACCTGTACATGGTGGGCGTTTAAAGGGTTTTCTCAGTACAAAGATTAGCTTTCAACATGAAAGGATAAAGACTTTTTAATTATATTGCTTTGTTGATTTTATAAGAGCATTTTTATGTGCTTTTGAGTGCACACAGGTTGCTATGATAACCTGCGTACAATATGAACATCTGATTAGCTGACAGAGCAGAGAATGAAGTCACCCACAGGGACTGAGCTCCAGAGAGAAAATAATTCACTCTCCAACAAGATTAGCATCTGTTTAAGATAAGGACACCGTATTCAGTGCTCACAGCACCTGTAGCTTTTGTGTAGAACTATCCACAGCCTGTGGAAACTGCTTGTGAGTCAGGTAGACAGCGTGGTGAGAAAACCCCTTTACACACTGCCATAAAACACATGCCATTTTACTGCGTGCTTGTGGCCAAATACCAATTAGTCAGCATGGCAATTGGCAAGCTTACATTTTGAAAGCTCTTTTTTTCATGAATGTAACTTAGGAAAGGAATCCTCATGATTGGAACATGGCGATTCTGACAAATTTCACTTGCACTTTATAAAAATTTGACTCCATACTTTGAAGAAGTTTCCATATTTTAAGAAAAGCATGCTAAAGGCTAGTGTCACAGTGGCAATTTATCTACAGACTGATGAGTGACCTGTGCATTCATTGTTTTTTTTTTTTGTTTTTTTTTTTAAAAACCTGTTCTGTTCATAAAATAATTCTCTTTCAGCAGTGCTGTGGAGAGATCTACAACCACTATGGCTGGAAAACTACAAATAAGTCCAGAGCAGACCTTACACTCTAGCTTAAGTTTGAGTTCTGAAGACTCAGAAGATTTTGTACCGTTGCAGCACAAAGTTAAAGAGTACTTTAAGAATCCCTTTCGTAAATGGAAGTCTCAGATGGAAAAGCGAAAACGTCAAAAAAGAATCCAGAAGATTGCTGCGATTGAGAAAAGGTCACCGGTTGTTAGCAAGAAGAAAAGGTCACAGTATAAGAGAGCAAAATCAAAACTTGGCGTTCCCTTGGAAGAGAGAAAGCGGCGACTAGTGGATCGAGGAATTCGGTTTCCTTGTATACCATACAAGTATTTACCATTCAGACTGTATTTTCCATACGAGGTAAAGCATAGACTCCACACACATTGTCCTTTTTTTTTTTTTTTTTTTTTGGCAAATCAGATTGCAAAAATTGGAACTTTAACCCCCTTAAAAAAGACCTTGGACGTTAGTACCCGGGCCCCTAGGTGCTTTTCGGGGGGAATCACTCCAGACCCCCACCCCCCCGCACAGCTGTGCCGGGTGTTAGCGGCTGATCGCCGCAACACGCGGCAGTAACGCGCCGGCGGGTGCGTCGCCCGTGGCCGCTGTTTAACCCGTCCCGGCAAAGATAGTTGCGACGATCCGACAACCGGACACGGCAATGGGGAGCCCTGTGAAGGCTCCTGTCACTTACATTTCCCGGTTTGTCCCACTTCAAGCCGTAGCCATCTTTGTACACCCTAATGCATTGCCTATGCAATGCATTAGGCTGTGTTAACAGTCGCGCCCCCTAGTGGTCAAGCACCATAGGGGGACTGCAGTAAAACGGATAAAAAAAAAGGGGGCCGGGCCGCCTCGTCATTTGGAGTAAATCCACGTGGATACCAACCATGGGATGAAAATAAAAACACTTTATTCCAAATAAAACAATAAGAAGTGGCCTTAATGCTTTAAGTAACTGTGCATAACGCGTTTCGTGCCCCCGGCACTTTTCCTCAGATGCAAAAAGTGTTACATCTGAGGAAGTGCCGTGGGCACGAAACCGTTATGCACAGTTACTTAAGCATTAAGGCACCTTCTTTTTTCATACCATGGTGGTATCCACGTGGATTTAATCCAAGTGACGAGCGCCCGGTCCCCTTTTTTATCCGTTTTACTGCAAACTATTCTGATGTCCTTACCGGCATTAGAGACCAGGACGACGAGGGTGCTGTCCCCGGGGCTTTTTGATGATAAAGCAAAAAAAGTTTTTATGAGTGTTGTGCCTCTATACTAGATCGCACAACACCACCAGATGAGCACCTTAATTATTTGATTTTTATTATACATCAGACGTACTTTCACATAGAGCGCCATCTCCTTTTTTTCTAAATGTTACAGTGAAAAATAATAAAGTTTTAAAGTTCCAAAAAATATTAAAAGTTCAAATCACCCCCCTTTTCCCATTTTAAAAATAAAATCATTAAAATAATAAAAAATTACACTATTTTTTTATCGCCCCGTCTGAAAAAGTCAGATCTATAAAAATATAACATCATTTATCCGTACGCAAAACTGTAGAAGAAAAAAAAAATTCCCAAAAGCCAAAATTTTTTTATTAACGCCTCCTAAAAAATTCATAAAATAAAAAAGTCAATGATCCACTCCAAAAAATTGGAATAAAAGTGATCAAAAAAAGGCAATGCATTCCAAACTGATAGCACTTCAGCCCGCAAAAAATGCCGCCTCACTGACGTCCGTAGGTGTTAGTACAAAAAAGTTATTGGTCGCACAAAATAGCGCCGCAAATTTCAAAAGTAGTAAATGTTTGGAAATTTTTTACGGTACCAAATCATAACGGAAACCCTACATGTTTGGTATTGCCGGATGCGTAACAACCTGTAGAATACAGATTACACATTATATTTACCGATGATTGAACGCCGTAAAAGCAAAACACCCGCAAACATGGAGAAAATACTTTTTTTTTTTTTCACAATTTGTCCCACTTGGAATTTTTTTGCGGTTTTCTAGTATATTCTATAGTACGGTGAATAACACCATTAGAATGTACATCTTGTTCCGCAAAATAAAAGCCCTCATATGTCTATGTATGTGGAAAAATAAAAAAGTTATGACTTTCAGAAGGCGAGGAGGGAAAAACAAATGTGGTACCAAAAAAAACGCCGGGTCCTTAAGGGGTTAAATGGTTTGTCTCACTACAAGGATTCATTCGTATGTTAAAGATCTTGCAAAAACAAGTCCTTTTTCAAAATATGTCCATTAACAGTGTATGAGCTGCATCAGCTCCTCAGGTCGCTATAGCTACAGGCTGGTAGGCTGCCAGCACTGGTTGCTATAGCTACAGACCTGGCTTCTATTGCAGCCTAGTGGAAGCCAAAAAACACGCCCCTGAATTCAAAGTGAAACCAAGAAAACAGGACTGAGGTGAGATGAATCAATGTAGTGAGACAACCCCTTTAAGATCGAGTGAAGTTGATTGCTGCTGCTTATCAAACCCTGGTAATCTCAGGGTAGATGCATGAGGCCATTCATTTTTGCTACTGGGAAAATGTAGTACTGCATGGTGCCCACTTAAAATAATCGGAATTGTTTTCCCTTTTTCCCATTGGACAAAGTTGTTTTTTTTCTGGGGCTCTCTACTCTCATTAATTTTAGGGGGTTTTAGTAGGGTATATCTTCTTATGCCCCTAAAAGGTTTTAAAAAAAATGTTTTTCCAGGTGGGACGACTATTGGTTAAAGGTGGGTCAATCATGAAAATGTGAAAATTTTACTGAGGCCATACAAGCTGGAATTTTGTAAACAAAATGGGAAAAGGGTACTGCACTGGTTTGGGAAAAGCTAGCTCCCTTGATCATGTGGGAGCCCCGTACGCAATGCAGTTTCTGCTGCAACAGCCAGGATCGGAGAAGAAGAAAAACACAAAAAGTAGCCACTCCTGTGTCCGGGGCCCGGGAAACTAACCCTAGAAAGAAGAAAAGATACCGCGCCCCCCGTATAAAATGAATAAAATAGACCCTTTTAATTTGGAACCAAAAAAAGGAAATGCGGGCCCGGCAAAAAAATGCCACACGTTTTTGGGGGGGGGCCCCCCCCCCCCCCTTAATCATGTCATGCAATAGAATAATACTGGACCATATATATAACGAACACGTGTTTGAAACGTGTCGGCTGTTTTTGCCTGTGCCGCATTTCCTTTTTTAATGGATTACTAAATGAAGGCTCTATTTTATTCTATTTCATACTGGGATGCTGGACATTTTTTTTTTCTAAGGTCAGAGAAACTCTACCCAGCGTTAGCTCCTTAAAGGGTGTTCCCACAAGAAAAGTACTCTCAAAGGGCGGGGTTTTCACTAGCTTTAACCCGATTTTACAGCAATTGGCCCATTTATTTAGGGGGCGCGAACATAGCTAAAAACAAGTGGCTATTTTAGAACTTCAGCACCCCACCTCTTTGTCGAGCACGGCTGGCTTACAGCTAGCTGAGAGCTGACCTGTGCTCTTTGCTTCATGGGAATACCCTTTTAATGGCAACTTCGGTACCTAAGCAGATAGGAGAAAGGCAGCCCAATGCCCCGTTTGGGGGGGTGTGGTTATTGCAACGGGGGGCTGCCAGTTTTTTACATTTTTTTGGGCCCGTAGAGCGAACCTGGAGGGGTCGGTTTAGTGAAACAGGCACAATACACTGCAATAAAGAAAGATATGTATTTTTAAATAGGACAAAGGGAACCCTATATTTTTTTTCACCCTAAGGGACTAAAAAAAGAATAAAGTAAAAGTTTCACCTTTTTAAAAATGTATATAATAAAAACCCTTTCTCTTTTTGTTTTACTTTAGTTTGTTAACCCCTTAATGACATGATCCAGCCACATAGCTGGCTGTGCACCGGTTTTCACTGCAATCAGGACCTCCGCGATGAGATCACATTGTCCCAAACGGCTTTCATCGCTGCCATGTTTCTTGTTTTACTACTTCCTGCCCCAGGAACTACTAAAACAGCCATCTTTGTACACCCTATTGCATTGTTTATACAATGCAATAGGCTGTATAAACCATTGTTCCCCTGTGGTGAAGCCTTGGGGGATTTAAAGTTAGGAAAAAAAAAAATGTGGGTTTATATATTGTGTGTGTGTGTGGTTTTTATATATATATATATATCTCAAATCATCCATTTTTTGCCTTTTTTAAACCCCAAAGGCCGGCTTGTTTTTTTTTTTTCTTTGGGGTTTCACAATTTTTTTTTTTTTTTTTTTTTTTTTTTTAAAGCTTTCCACCTCCCTGGACATATGGGGGTTTTTTATTTTGTGGGACAAAGTGCTTTCTAATGGGTCATTCCCCTATTTCGAACATACTGGGAAACCGCCCAAAAATTCTAAGTGGGGCAAAATGTGAAAAAAAAAACAAAACATGCGCCGTGTTTGCAGGTTTCTTTTTTTTCTTTTTAATGGCGTTCACTTTCCGTTTTTAAATATTCCCTGTATTCTCAGGTTGATAACATCCGCAACACCAAAAAATAGGGTTTCCGTTTGTATTAGTACCGTAAAAAAAAAATCAAAACATTTTCTATTTTTGAAATTTGCACAGTGGCACCATTTTCTGCGACCAATAATTTTTTTTGTGCCAACACCTACTTGAGCGAGGTTGGATTTTTTTGCGGGCTGAATTGTACATTTTAAGAGTACCAGTTTGGAATACATGCGACTTATTTTGTTTACTTTTATTCCAAAGAGAACGGCAGGAAATTGGGCATTCAGCATTTTTGTTAACCGGTTGCAGCAAGCCCTGAACCATGCCTGGTTTTCATATTTGGATGCCGCAGCTTACAAGCTCTGCATAAAAACCTCTTAAAACAAGCAAAATGTCAAGTCTGAGATGTGCGTCAACTTGACCAAAATACATTGTGTAATTCCGTAAAAGGACATCATCCAGTGCTAGCCTGTTCTTAATGTGCTTTTTCGAAAAATTTTTTAATATTTTTTTTTTTTTTTTTTTTTAATGCGCAAAAATCCTTTGGGGATTTTGAAAATTAAAAAATCTTAAATGTGAGCTTCCTCTAAGAGAGTCTTACATATAAACCCAAAGGGTTAATTTTTTGGAGAATGATGAAGCATTCAAAATAAGGAATTCTTCCCCATTTGGATGAAGATGGTCCCTTATCGCCCATTCCGAGCCTGGGTAAGTATTGTGTTGCTAATCCTTTCAGAACAAAACCGTTTTACCTTTTGGTAAAATGAGGGCATATGTTTGGGTTGGTCCTGAGTGCTTTTTTTTTGTGCAAAAACTTTCAGTATCTCCCAATAAATATATTTTACACTGACAAGCAAAATGGTAACAATTTTTTTATTGTGACCGCTCCCCTTTTCACCTCCACTAAGCTTTGTACAATTTGA
>JAODAL010055765.1:0-23728 GCA_025379985.1 Phyllomedusa bahiana
CTCAACAGTGTAGACAACTGCTGCAACAAAATAGGGACTTATTCACAGAGGCACCAGGGCTAACCCATGTTGTAGAACATGAGATCGTCACAGAGCCTCAGGTGAGAGTGAATTTAAAACCTTATAGGATTCCCGAGGCCCGTAGGAAAATTGTGGCAAAGGAAGTGCAGAGAATGCTAAAATTAGGGGTGATAGAGGAGTCTAGGAGCGGATGGTCCAGCCCCATCGTGTTAGTCCCTAAGCCTAACGGTGAGTGGCGCTTCTGCAACGACTACCGCAAGCTAAATGAAGTATCGAAGGTCGATGCATACCCCATGCCCCGGGTAGATGAGCTTATTACTTATTACTATCATTTTTGGAGTGCAGCCTATTCTCTTTCTATTGATAACATTTTTGGCTTGCACCCATTTGTGGACCGTGAATGCTGAGGACAATTTTTGTTACAAAGTTGCAAAGTATAGGCATTTAAGAACACTTTTGATGTGCTGTCTTGCTGTCACGGTTCTTCCATAAGACCCCATTTCACAGATATTCCATAGAAAAAATTCTGTTTATAATCCTAGTTGCCAATTATAGGGATTCAAGAACACTTTTGATGTGCTGTCTTGCTTTCACGGTTCTTCCATAAAACCCAATTTTACAGATATTTTATAGAAAAAATTCAATTTCTACTCCTATTGTGTCAGTTGCAAAGCATAGGCATTTAAGCAGGGCCGGGACGACGGGTAGGCAGAAGTAGGCGATCGCATAGGGCGCCTACTTCTGCCTGTCCCTAAGGGGAGCAGGCAGGGGCCCGTAACCTCGCCGGGCTCCAGGCCGCTGCCATGGGCCTGAAGCGCCTTCGGCCTCTTTAGCTGTATGTGCGTCCGCTGGACGCACAAACAGCTGACTGGGCTTATGCGGAGCAGAGAGTGAGCGCTCCCTGCTCTGCAGACAGTGTCGGACCCGCTCACCGGAGGATCGCTGGATCCTCCAGTAAGCCGCAGGGCCAACACAGCCGGGCTGCCGGGTCCTCATAGCGCTGAGGACCCGCCGCGGCCCCGTGCTGCTCAGCTGGGCAGCGCCGCGATGAAGTGATCTCATCGCGACGCTGCCTCTCCTCAGACGCACAGCCCGTCATAGACTGTGCGCCCGAGGAGCTGCCGGAGGAGCGTCCCGGTGGTGGAGGCGTGGCCTGAAGAGAAGCGCGCGGCCAGGAAACAGGTAAGGTAAGTATTAATGTTGTTATTTTTACCTTCCTTAGTGCCCCTATATACCTGCCTGAGCCCCAATATACCTGCCTGAGCCCCCATAGACCCCTGCCTGAGCCCCTATATACCTGTCCGAGCCCCTATATACCTGCCTGAGCCCCCATATACCTGCCTGAGCCCCATATACCTGCCTTAGTACCCCTATATACCTGCCTTAGTACCCCTATACACCTGCCCGAGCCCCTATAGCTATATACCTGCCTGTGTGCCCCTATATACCTGCCTGTGTGCCCCTATATACCTGCCTGAGCCCCTATAGTTATATAACTGCCTGTGTGCCCCTATATACCTGCCTGAGCCCCTATAGCTATATACCTGCCTGTGTGCCCCTATATATCTGCCTGTGTGCCCCTATATACCTGCCTGAGCCTCTATAGCTATATACCTGCCTGTGTGCCCCTATATACCTGCCTGAGCCCCTATAGCTATATACCTGCCTGTGTGCCCCTATATACCTGCCTGCGCCCCTATAGCTATATACCTGCCTGTGTGCCCCTATATACCTGCCTGAGCCCCTATAGCTATATACCTGCCTGTGTGCCCCTATAGCTATATACCTGCCTGAGTGCCTCTATGGCTATATACCTGCCTGAGCCCCTATAGCTATATACCTGCCTGAGTGCCCCTATATACCTGCCTCAGTGCCCCTATAGCTATATACCTTCCTGAGTGCCTCTATATACCTGCCTGAGTGCCCCTATATCAATATACCTGCCTGAGAGTGACCCTATGTCTATATACCTGCCTGAGAGTGACCCTATATTTATATACCTGCCTGAGAGTGACCTTATATCTATATACCTGCCTGAGTGCCCCTATATTTATATACCTACCTGTCTAAGGGGACAATATCTATATACCTGCCTGACTGAGGAGACATATATACATATACCTGCCTGACTGAGAGGGCATATCTATATACCTGCCTAACTGATGGGGACTTTTATACCTATAATTAAGGAGTTACTGGAAATGTGAGGATTCTAAGATATTTGTGTCCAAATCTGCAGAGACCAGTCGTGGCCGGGAGAAACCAGCATGAAGGTGTGAACCGGATGGAGAAGAAAAGGGAAAGTGAACGACGCTGATCAGAAAAGACGTCTCCTGTGAGTCACTAAATGTAACTGCAGTGTAATCACTTATATTTCTCCTGAGCCTACATACAACTAGTATCTACCACTATATGGTCCCTGTATGGCGGTGGTATATGTCTGTAGAGCCTGTGCAAAGCTGATAGTCACATGGGATGGTTGTGTTTGGTCAGGGTCTGGCAGGATTATTTGATCCTTAAGTAGTAATAGTTTTGGGCCTTGGTTTTGTAGGAGTGTTTTTTAGTAACAATCATTTGTTTGGTAGATTTTCTGCATGTATCAGTGGATTATTTGGTGATTGTTATTTGTAAGGTATGACACTGTCATATGTAGGTGAGAGGTTTTGAAAACGCAAATTTGTCAGGGCTGATTTTCATTGTGCAGTGACTGCTGAGGAGATGGACTGGAGCTATGTGGAATATGCAGAAAATTAGTCACAGGACCTGGCGCAGGGGTAAGAGGAATTAGTGTGGGGGGGTGCCATTTTTTTGGGAGCGAGGGGGCGCCATTGGCTGTACTTGCCTAGGGCACCAAAATGCCTTGTCCCGACCCTGAATGTAAGAACACTTTTGATGTGATGTCTTTCTATCACAGTTCTTCCATAAGACCCCATTTCACAGATATTCCATAGAAAAAATTCTGTTTCTAATCCTAGTTGCCAGTTATTATAGGGATTTAAGAACACTTGTGATTTGTTGTCTTTGGAGTACAGTTCTTCAATAAGAGACTGTAAACAAATCTTGACCTTTTTAACATTTATATTTTTGAACATGGAGCGAACTAGAGGTGGTAAGCGAGCAAGGAGGGGTGTAGGATGTGGAGCTAGAGGTACGAGACAAGGCACTCCTTCCAGTGTTCCGGACAACACACAAGCGAGCACATCGTCAGTCGCAGGACCATCAGGCCTGTCGTCGCTTGGTCGGTTCCCTGTGTGTCTCATTTCTGAAGAGTGGCACCAATCTGTTTTTCAGTGGTTTTATCTCCTCTTCCTTTCAGTCACGGCCACAAATATCATCATCATTATTAGTCCAAACTGAAGCAAACACAGGCCAAATGTCACCCAATAAACAGACCGTACTAGATAATCCATATTCTGAAGAGCTCTTTGATTACACAATGCGGTTGGGGTCAGAAGGCATTTCAAAAGATAAGTAGGCCAAAGAGGATGATTTTGTCTGCTGTGATGCCCAATTGCTGATGCCCTCAGAGGAGGAGAAAGAAGCTGGTCCCTCTCTTTCTGCTGGACTTCCCATCTTTAAAATGATGTGCAAAAATGATGAGCACAAGAGGCAAAAGGCGTGGAACCCGGTATATGTTCTCAAGACCATTCCATAAACATTGAGTTGTGCCTTTGTCAATATACATGCACATCTACAAGAAGGGCGACATTGTGTACATTAAGGGTATGGGCACCATACAAAAAGGCATGCCACATAAATTCTATCATGGCAAGACTGGCAGGATCTACAATGTTACACTGCATGCAGTGGGTATAATTGTGAACAAGCAGATCAAGGGTAAAATCCTTGCCAAAAGAATCAACGTCTATGTGGAGCATATTCGCCACTCCAAGAGCAGAGATAGTGTCCTCAGCGCGTTAAAGAAAATGAAAGGAAGCCAAGGAGAAGGGCACCTGGGTGGAACTGAAGCGTCAGCCAACTACACCAAGAGAAGCTCACTTCGTTTACACTCATGGAAAGGAACCTGAACTCCTTGAGCCCATTCACTACGAGTTTATGGCATAATGTCACAGTATCCTTTGCAAAATATTCCATTGTTGCTTAAGCATAAGGATGTGATAGTGCTACGTAAGGCTTTTTCAAATTTAATATGGTGGGGCAAGCGCTCTCGTATAGGCAGAAATTTCTCAAGTGCTACCTGGGTCTTGACTGTTTACTGAGGAAGGCTTGAGGTCTTAGCTCACACTTCCGGGGTTCGCACCCTGCTTCGGCCCGGCAGCCAGTGTTATCTCAGAATGCACCTGCAGCACAGCTGGCGGAGTGATAACTGACAAATGTATCCGTCTTTCCCTTGAGAATGTGGATTGTTTGACATTTATCAAAATGAATCAAATGTGGATCTCTGACGATTTTGTTGCCCCAGTTGACGATGTCACGACTTAATTTCTGCTGTTTTAGAGGTACAGCTATTGCGGAAGACAGCATTAGAAAATCTGCTATACAAACTAATTGCTTTCACATACTGGTTGCTTGCTGCAATTTTTATTGAGTGTCCAAAAGGTAATTTTTGCTGGTTTTGGGGTCATGCTGCTATAAAAGACACTGATAGTCAATGTCCTATTCAAAAAAATGTAGTTTCAAATACTCCCTTCTTAAAAATGTAATTGAGTGTTCAAAAGGTCATTTTTGCTGGTTTTGGGGTCATGCTGCTGTAAAAGACAGTGATAGTCAATGTCCTATTCCCAAAAATCTTGTTTCAAATACTCATTTCTTCTTGAAAATTTTATTGTGTGTCCAAAGGGTCATTTTTGCTGGTTTTGGGGTGATGCTACTATAGAACACACTGTTAGTAAATGTCCTATAGAAAGAAATCTATTTATGTTTCTACCAAACAGTTGTACTTTGGTTTCATCTGACCATATGACATTCTCCCAGTACTCTTCTGGATCATCCAAATACTCTCTAGCAAACTTCAGATGGGCTCGGACATGTACTGGCTTAAGCAGGGGGACATGTCTAGCACTGTAGGATCGGAGTCCCTGGCAGTGTAGTGTGTTACTGATGGTAGCCTTTGTTACGTTGGTCCCAACTCTCTGCAGGTCATTCACTAGGTGCCCCAGTGTGATTCTGGGATTTTTGCTTGCCGTTCTTGTGATCATTTTGACCCCACGGTGGGAGATCTTGCGTGGAGCCCCAGATGGAGGTAGATTATCAGTGGTCTTGTATGTCTTCCATTTTCTAATTATTGCTCCCACAGTTGATTTCTTCACACCAAGCTGCTTGCCTATTGCAGGTTCAGTCTTACCAGCCTGGTGCAGGGCTACAGATTTGTTTCTGGTGTCCTTTGACAGCTCTTTGGTCTTCACGATAGTGGAGTTTCGAGTGTGACTGTTTGAATTTGAGGCACATGGTAACTGGCAGGACCCCCATTTCACTTTTTGCACTAGGCCCCAAGAAATTCAAGTTATGCCTCTGCTTGCAAGCTTTGTACATGGGATGTTCTTGCTGCCTCCACATATATCACAACGGAAAAGATGGAGTTTCAGCTGGCAGGGGCGTAGGTATCGGGGGTGCAGCACTAGCAGCTGCTATGGGGTCCTACATCCTGAGGTGTCCCAAAAGCCCCTTTGACACATAAAAAGACACCGGTATTGGAAATGGCACATGGTAGCTGGCAGTGGTGCCAATAGGGCAGTAGGGGAAAGTACTCCTTTCAGTGGCACTAATCAAAAAGGGGCCCAGTAATATGTTAAAAAATAGGAACTAGTAATGGGAGGTGGCCCCATTTGATTTAGCCCTGCCGGCTGAACCTCCATGTTCCCCGCTGGGATGTTCTTGCTGCCACCACATACAGTATATCACATGTTCTTTGGCCCTCGTGAAAAAAAGTGATAGGGGGGCTCCTCCCAGTTACCATGTGCCATTTCCAATACCGGTGTCTTCTTATGTCAAAGGGACCCTGTAGCAACTTCTACCGATGCAATTCGTATAGCTACACAGTCCTTATCTTTTCAGTTAGTCATTGAAAGTAGTGTTGAGCGATGAAATTGAAAAAAGTTGAAATCGGTCAGATTTTCACTAAAATCTTGGTTCTGCGATGAAGAGATTATTTTCCTTAAAATCTTATCAATAATCGCCACCGCGGATTCCAGTCACGCCATTTTCAGCCCTTCCTGTAATTTTGGCGGCCAGCCAATCAGCGCAGAGCACGTGGGGTGGGGTGGGGGTGAAGAACGTGTCACCAGTGGGGTGTGTAGGGATCTCATTGGCTGCTACAATCACATAACCTCGTTTTATCTATGTCACTGCACTTCCTGCTCAGCGGTATTAGCTTCCACACAGCGAACAGAACGGATAGCTGTCTTTCTGCTCAGCTTTTTTCAAAGCTAGTAGAGACTATTTACCAGCGTTTTTATAACTGAAAAGGGTCCTTAGTTAGCTTAGGGTACAGCAAGATTAGAGAATTCTAGTTAGTATTAGTTAGAGATTTGGAAACAGCTCCAGAGCTCTGAAGGGCATAGCTGCGGCGGTGGGTAGGGGTCGCCTGGTTCAGGAGGGAATGGGGGGGGCAGATCCTGCATCAGACATATTTCTCCTCTCAAGCCACTGTGAAATAGCACCAAATTTTATTTCTGCGTTGCCAGCACAGTCTTAGTTATGGGTGTCCCTTAGTTGTTGAGTGCACGTCTGCATTTATTATTAGTCATATTTGTCCTCACAAGCCACTGTGAAATAGCACCAAATGTTATTTCTGCATTGCCAGCTGCCAGCACAGTCTGAGTTAAGGGTGTCCCTTTGTTGTGGGGTGCACGTCTGTATTTATATTACTCATATTTCTCCTCTCAAACCACGGTGAAATAGCACTCAATTTTATTTCTGCTTTGCTAGCGGCCACCACATATATGACAAGTTGTTGGTCCCTAGTGCAAAAAGTGATAGGGGTCTCCTGCCAGTTACCATATGCCATTTCAAATACCGGTGTCTTGTTTTGTGTCAAAGAGGCCCCGCAGGAGCTGCTACTGCTGTACCTGCTGTGGCTACGCTGCCTCATGTTTTAGCCTGTGAATTTTTTTCTGTGACTCTTGTAGCCTAATTGTCTTGACTAAGATGTACCATGTATCCAGTTTACTGTTATGGATGTTAATTCCAGTTTCACCTCACCTGTTTGGGTGTAAAAATGAACTTGGTGTTCCTCTCTCATAGACTTTAATGGGAATCGGAGATTAATCGCAATCGAGGATCGAAAATAGGCGAGATGATTCCCCAAAATCTGGAATCGACTGAAAGCAGATTATTGGCCGAATCTCTCATCACTAATTGAAAGGAATTAATTATTATAGCCTGTGAATTTTTTTCTGTGACTCTTAGAGCCAAATTGTCTTCACTAAGTTGTTCCACATATCCATTTTACTCTTATGGAAGGTAATTGCGGCTTCTCCTCACCTGTGTTAGTATAAAAATTACCTGAACATCATCACCCATTGACATTAATGGGGTTCGGCGTTCGGTTCGGCGTTCGGCCCGAATTTTGAGAAATTCGGGGTTCGCCCTGAACTCGAATTTTTAACTGCTTGCTCATCCCTACAGGAGACCTGACATTTCTCTGCTATCTAATCCCTATCAGAAGGTATTTATAATATTCCACATGCGCTACAGTTGAAAATACAGCTCACATTTAGGGAATGTTCACACGATTGCAGCACGTACAGTATGCGAAGCAGTACATCGTGTCTTTCGGGTGCTCGCGCTAATACGCGCGCACTTCCGTGGTGCGGGGGGGCAGGCAGCCATTGACATTTCATTGCTCGCGCCGCGAATAATTGACATGTCACTTATTTCCCCGCGCGTACAATAGGATTGTATTGTACGAGCGGGGAGAGGAGGCATATTCCATAATTCTCTATGAGAACTATGGATTACCATAATTTCGGCGCGCATCTCGCCCGTATTAGAGAGCAAATACGCGGCGAAATGCACAACGAAATTATGCCGTGTGAAAGGTGCGTTCACACAGCAAAGGACAAAAACAGCTCCGTTTTTGCCTCAGCGGAACCTTCCATTTCAAGCGGTTTTTGGACGGTTTGGCCTTGTCCCCATGGCACCGGTTTGCGGCCGGTTTTTCAGACAGTTTGCGGTTTTGCAAACTGTCTGAAAAACCGTCCGCAAACTTTTACATGGGGCTCTATGGAAAATCCGTGCAGTGGGGACCGCTGACCGCCCGAAAAACCTTCTACTTGTTCATTCTTCCGTCCGGTTTTCTGACGGAATATGAACAAGTGAATGTGAAGGGGGAGGGCTTTTCTCTGCTTATCGCGGAGAAAAGCCATCCTCCCGCGGCCGAGTGCACGACACAAAACCAGACAAATATTGGTTTATTCGACCAGTATTTGTCCTGTGCCATGAAAACGGGCCCTTTTTGTTACAAAAAAACGTTCTGTTTTTTAAATGTTTTGGGTTTTTGAACTGTTTTTGTCACTGTTTTTGTCCCGGTTTTCCCAGTGGTTTTTGGACTGTTTTTCAAGCTGAATAGTGTACTGAGTGCAAAAGTATTGCTGATTGGTGCAATCTCCACCCAAGCGGCCTGTGTCCTGCACAACTATGTCCATGACTATGAGCTAAGTACGGATGTAGATGTGGGCACGGAGTCCGTTTTCAAAGACTGTCGACTGCCTTTCCCAACTTCGCGTCTGTCTGATTCTTCAGTGCACGTGAGAGACACCTTCATGAACTATTTCATGAGTCCCGAAGTTGCGGTTCACTGGCAATTTGCCTGCCTCCACAGTGCCAGCTCTCTCCAGCCCTGATGGGTGTCAGTAGTCGTATGCCTGTCAGCACTACTGTGTACTGTCTGACCACATTTAAACCAAACACAACAGTTTATTTCGTAACTTGTTTGAAATTTGTTTAGAAATTAAATTTGATATTTTTTGTTCTTTGTGTTTTTTGATCCATGCTGGTTTTGTATATTTTCACAACTACTATCCTACTATTTGTTTGTAGTAATACATGACCAATAGACATGATCTTTTTGGCCCTTTATTACAGCAAATAATTTTTTTAGAGAGTGATGTATTACACCTACAAAATTAATATTTTGTAGAAATTAATTATCTATATAGGAATTTACATCTGATTTTCTTTGTGTGTAAATTCCATATAGATACGTAATTGACATATATAATTATATACATTTATATCTTTGTTAATGAAGAACTACTTTTCTTTAATAGATAAATAAAATGCACACAACAACTTTAAACTTTAAAACAATATTATTTATGTAACAAAAATAAATACAATATAGAAAATCAAGGTTCCCCCCACCACCCGATTCCAAACCTTTCCCAACCCCTTCAAAAATATAATTTTTTAGAAAATAATAAATAATTTTTTAGAAAATAAAAATTTTAAAAGAACTTTAAAAAAACAATATAACCATAAATAACAAAGAGGGTCTCGGCCGAAATTGCCCTTAAAGACCCCAAAACTAAAAGAAAAAAAAAAATAATCAAATTGGTTATAGGTGGGGGAGGACAGTTCAGGAAGGAAAGAATGGGAAGGTTGTGATGGGGTGGTGGTTGTGGTTATGGTTGTGGAGGTGGGGCGTGTTGCTACCCACTGCTGTGGTATTGGGGCACCCAATGTCTGTCAGTTCTGGGGGTGGTGGTAAGGGGGCTTGAGGGGGTGGGGGGTGGAGCAGGATGGGAAACATGGGGGGGAATGGGGGAGGTGAGGGGGACAAAAGGGGGTTGGGAAAGGGGAATTTCGCCCAAAACCCCCATCTAAGGGTGGGGAAGAGGCAACCCGGAATGCCCCGTAAAACCCTTGCACGGACGAGATGTTCAACCCATCCTGGGGAGGGGGAGTTATTCAAAAGGTGCCCCCGGCCCCCCCAAAACGTAATCCTGAACTGATCAACTGATCGGAAAGAAGGGGTCGGCCGGGACCCGGATTCTTTCAAAATGGGGCCCGATTTTCCTCGCCCACCCAACGTATAAGGGACGAGCTTCTTAAATATTTCCTCCCAATCTCGTCCCTCCTTCGGTTGGGTCCTTTTTGACTCCCCTGACGTTGGAAGAGGTGTGGGGAGAACCGGGCTTGGGGTGGGGATGACTCCGGTGGGCGCAAGGCAGTTGCAGCCATGTTTTTTCCCCCGGGGGTTGCACCACCCTTTAAGGGTTCTTTTATTTTCTTGGGGGGAAAATTGGCCCGGCCCAGCAACTTTTCCTGTTTACCTAGGATTAAAAAAAAACAAATTTTTTAAAGCTCTATTTTTAGGTCAGAGACTTCCATAAATTTGTACTACGGGCCGTTCCCTGGACAGGGTGGAAACCTGCTCGTCGCGTGGCGTTTTTGGGGGTAGAAGGGGGGCCCCCACTTCTCCCCTCACGGTGCCACTTGACAAAACGGACACCCGTTTTCCAACGTTTTGTGACATCCCCCCTGTGGGAAGAATTATGGGGGGGACATTTAAAGGTGTATGACCGTGACTTCCTTAATTGGGATTTTTCCCCAATTTACCCATTGATCACTTTCACCACAACCTTTAGTTGTAAAAGGGGAAAACAATGCTGTGCCCAGAGGCCACACTCTGAAGCCCCTTTTGGAATGGGTGGGATTGGGAAAGTGGAAAGACCAGGGTTAAAAAATCAATTCACATAAAAATTACAATCATTTTAAAAACAATAGAATATAATAAAAAATTAAATTACTGATTTCCCCTCTTTTTTGGGATTTCCCGCTCCATTCCCCCGAATACAGCACCTCGCAGATTTGTATCTATGATCGATTTTTGAGGATACGGTTGCTGTACCCGGGGTCGGACTTGTCCCACAGCTCGAGGCGGGCATGTACCTGTAACAAAAAAAAGAAAAAAACACACAAAAATAAATAATTTTTTGGGTTCAAATAACACCACCATAAAACAATACATAAACAAATGTGGCCTAGTGAAATTATGACAAATAGTAAAACAAATCACTAGTTTTAACAATGAAACACAAAGGCCAACATTTTCACTTTCACTTTTTTTTTTAAAATATATTTTTATTGAAGGTCAGTATATGTACAAGTTATCTCACATTCCAATTGAGAACAAAACTGTTTGGACAAAGTTCGATACAAATTGCTGTTACACAAAATTAAGATCCGTTCTAAGGTTCCTTATCTTGGCCTAATACACAATAATATATTAGGGTAATAAAATAGGTATAAGACATGAAAATTTGTCTTGTGCTTTTTGTCATGGTGAGACATATGTAGAGATTACAACTGTTCTGTAGTGCTGTTAGACTTTCCTTTTTTTGTTTTTTCAAAATATGAATGTCGTAGTGTAACCGCTGATACTAAACTTAGAGGGACATGTCTTAAAACTGTCTTGGTTTAAGACTTTTCTTGTTGCCCATAGCAACCGATCAGAGCGCCCCTTTCATTTTGTCAGAGCTCTATATGAAATGAAAAGGGAATGCTGATTGGTTGCTATGGGCAACAAGAAAAGTCTTAGACCAAGACAGTTTTCAGACATGTCCCCC
Organism: Phyllomedusa bahiana; assembly: GCA_025379985.1. NCBI lineage: Eukaryota > Metazoa > Chordata > Amphibia > Anura > Hylidae > Phyllomedusa > Phyllomedusa bahiana. Next base: position 11,553 of record JAODAL010055765.1, read on the forward strand.
TTAGTGTCCGAAGACAAGAACAAACAGAATATAACAAAAACAAATCTAATTCCACCAGATATTACACCTAAGCTCTTTGAAGTGCGCATATATAGTTTGTATTCTAGTTTTAGTGTAAGGTCTGAGATGTTGTCAGAAGCTTTTCTGTCTAGCTCTTCAATTCTTAAATTCGAGTGCTTCCAGCGTTTACTTGTTCATATGAACCGTGTAAACTCCTAAGGTCCCTGTCAGTTCCCTCTCCAGATACCATCTAGTGTACCTAAATGGCTGCACCAACGTCCTAATTTCTGTAAGTGTCATAAAGGTTTCTATAAATGGGCCCCATTTAGTTAAGAACTTTTCAGTCTGTGATGATTTAGAGAGCTCTGTCTCAATGTTGTCCATGTTGAGATATAGTTTTACCTGATGCCAAATGTCTTCTGTACTCGGGGTTTCTTCCTCAAGCCAATTGTTCAGCAGACATCGTTTTGCTGCTAATAGTACAATATGCAACAACGTTTTATGTTTGGTTATGTTAGAGAAATCATGAAATAGTAGTGGTTTCACAGAGGGGTAAGTCTAGTTCCCATTTCTGACTTAGAGTTGTGATCAAAGATTCCCAAAAAAATACGGATTTCTGGCAACTCCACATTCCGTGTATCATGTTTGTTTTGTCCTACATTTGGGACATTGCATCTTCCTATTGGGCGCCAATCTATTCGGGGGGATATTGAATTCATATATTGCCCGGTGAATGAACCGGAAGTGCGTTTCCCGCCATTTCTCGTTGATCACTGCTTTACATATCCCTCTCCACCCTTCTAATATGATTTGAGAGATTTCCAGTCCTGGAAAGTCTTTTTCCCAGTGTGAGAAAAGTCTGTCTTCCCAGTCATAGGGTTCTGGGCATCTAATTTTCATGTATATGACTGCTAATGAGTGTCCTAGGGTCAATGATGTCATCAAAGGCATTGAAATTAAATTCCTGTCTTGTGTTGCTGAGTCTGCTTCTAATGAAACTTAGAACCTGGCTAAAGGTAAGAAAATGTGATTTTAGGATTTTTTAAATTTCCCTTAGTTTATCAAATTAGAAATACTTGCGCTGTGACCTATCTTATATACCATTATATACCATATACCATTATTATACCCTTATCTTTCCAAAGCTTTAATAGATAGTGGATCCTCTGGACCGCCGCAGGCGATGGCATAGGCCACACCAGGGAGCGGAATCTAAGTAGGTCCCGGTTTTCACCAGAGCCTGCCGCAAAGCGGTATGGACTTGCTGTGGCGGGAGTCTACCAGGTCGCTACCCCTGACGTGACTTGCTTGCGGAGACAGCCGAGGTGTAGCGTGGTACAAAATCATCAGGCAGGCTCATAGTCGCGGACAGGCAGGAGGTTAGAACAGGCGGCTATGGTTCGTGGTCGTGGACAGGCAGAAGGTCAGGACAGGCGGCAAGATTCGTGGTCGAGGAACGGAAGCAAATGGTATGGTACACGGTAAATCAGAACAAGGCTAGGAATGCTTTCTCTACAGGCTAAATGGCACTAAAGATCCGGCACTAGACTCAGGAAGGGGCAGGCTTAAATAAGGGCCAGTGACCGGCAATACCCAATTACCGGTGCACTGGCCCTTTAAATTTCACAGAGCCGGCGCGCGCGCTCTAGGGTAAGTAGGCAGGTTGCCGATCGTGCGGGGACCACGGGTGTGCCTGCGACCCGGGACGGAGGTCGCAGGCCACCCGTGACAATTAATTCCTCCGTTTTTTCTTGGGATCATCAGTTTGGAAAGAGCGATTCTGGGTTTGTTTGCCGCCCAAATAAATCTTGTGAAGCTAGCTGTGATGATTCGCACATCAGAATGTTTCAGTAATAATGGGATTGTTTGTAGGAGGTAAAGGAGTTTTGGGAAGTTTATCATCCTTACAAGGTATCATCGAGCTAGTAATGGAAGGGGTAAATTTGACCATTTGTTAAGATCTCTAACAATTTTTACGATTTATGGGGGAAAATTTAAATGGTATATGGATTCGAGCATTTTACCTATCAGTATTCCCACATACTTAAGCGATTTTTTGGCTATGTGTCTGGGGGATATCTCTTGCTCGAGGGAGGAAATGGAAGAATTTGGAGAAATGTTGAGAATTTCTAATTTATTTATATTACTTTTGAAGCCGGAACATAAACGGAATATTTGTAATTGGCGTAATAAATTATCAAGGTCCCTTTTAGGATGCTCCATAAAGAAAATTACATCATCCGCGAATAAGGCTAGTTTGAGTTCATGCCGTTTCATTTTTATTCCTTCAAATGTATCCGACACGGAGAGGAAGCGGACCTGAGGTTCAATCGCCAAATTGAACAAAAAGGGTGAAAGGGGGCACCTCTGTCTGGTGCCACGTTCTAGAGGGAACGGGCTAGATAGAAAGCCTGGTGTGCAGATTCTCGCTACCGGTGTGCGATATAGGGAGGTTAAAAAAGGGGCCTGATAAGCCTATTTTATTCAGGACCATATTCAGCCAGCCCCAGTCCACGCTATCAAAAGCCTTTTCGGTGTCTATGGTCAATAGGGCTGGCGTGATATGTCTGTCAGGATATTTCTTAATTTCATCTAAGACCAGTAATACTTTTTCTAACATTGACGACAGCAGAGCGTCCCTGTACGAATACCACTTGCTGGGTACCTATTAGCCTAGGGAACAGAGGGGTTAATCTATCGGCCATAATCTTACTGAGGAGTTTGAGGTCAACATGATTGGTCGATATGACTCTGCCAGGTTGGGGTACTTTAATATGTGCTGTGTTCATGGTTGCGGGAATATAGGTCCATTAGTGCGGGCGTTATTTGAGTTTTTAGGATTTTGAAAAACTCTCCTGTATACCGGTGTGGGCCGGGTGATTTATTATTTTTTTATTTTGATATTGCCAATTCTTAATCCGTGTTAGTTATGGGTTGTCCCAGCATTTCTATCTCATATGCCGTCATACTTGGAAAGTTTATTTTCACTAACCATTCAGCAGAAGAGCTTTCACGCAAATGTTCATCCGAGTAAAGGCGATGGTAAAATGAACTAAGCATTTCCACTATTTCCTCTCCTTTGTGTCTAAGAGTTCCCTTATGATCCCTCAGCGCAGCTAGTTGAGTAGGTTGATATTTCCCCTTAGCAAACCTCGCCAACAATCTCCCTGGTTTATTACCAAATTTAAAAAATCTGTCTTCTGCCTGAGATCTCTTTAAATACTCTCTCATTCCAGGAGTCGTAGGCCTTTTTTGCTGCCACCCATTTTTCCTTATTGATTTGGGAAGGATTGGAAGAGAATTTTAATGTACGCCTCCCGAAGTTTGCTACTTAAAGAATTCAATTGAATTTGTACTTTTTTTGAGGTGGAGAGATATGCTATTAGTTTCCCTTGAATAACTGCTTTTGCAGTTTCCCAGAATAACTGAGGGGAGTTGACATGTTGTGCATTGTCTGACTTAAATTCAAGCCACCAATTTTGTAGGGTCATTTGAAATTTCTCATCCTTTGTGAGAAATGTGGGAAAACCTCCATATATAGTCTACACCGCGTGGAGAGCGGTCTAGTAAGTTGAGTGTAATGGGGGAGTGGTCCGAGATATCCATGTCTCCTATCACTATACCTTCCACTCTTTGAAAAAGAGTCTTGGAGATAAATATGTAGTCGATTCTCGACCAACTATTGTGTGGAAAAGAGAAGTGAGAAAAAACCTTGCATCAGGATGCAGAGTTCGCCATGGGTCACATGTTTTCCCTCCAAAGATGTTGGTTCTATTTGTATTTTCACCCTGCCGGTCCTCTAGGAGGGAGATGACTGAGTTAAAATCACCACTTATCACTTTAAAGTTGGAGGGGTCCAAGGTAATTAATTATTTGCTCTACTTTTTTAAAGAAGGAAGACCCTCCAGTATTTGGGCCATGTATATTATAAAATGAGAATTTCTCATTGCTCGCTGTTACCTTAAGAATATGCCACCTTCCCTCAGAGTCATGTTCTTGCTGTATGGTTTGCCCTTTGAAGTTTCTGCCAACTAGGGTTAAAACTCCTGCCTTGTTCCCTACTGCGGGGGACCCATTTTCCTTGCCTACCCGAAGTTTTTCCATACGCTTAAAGTCTTCCTCAGCGAGATGTGTCTCTTGTAGGAAGGCGATATCAATTTTGGGGCGCTTTAAATGGCGAAGCACCATCATGTGCTTTTTTTTGCGTAGACCTTTAACATTCCATGTAGCTATTTTCATAATTGATATTTTTGACATATAGTATAAGCTTGCATCTGGTGGATAGAACTATTTAAAACAACAATGAATCATAAATGAACTCCAGTGGAGCGGGGCCTGACTGCCGAGGAGAGAGGACGTGTATGGCCGGAGCTCCTGCTAACTTGCTCTTAAATTGCCGCTGTAACCGGCTCCTTAACGGTCTAATCACCTACCGGGTGTGTGGGGGAGAGAGAGGAGACTGCGCAGCTGCGGATCCGTGACGGCTGCGCTGCCTTACAGAGCCGTTAGAGAGACCTTCTCTCCGCCCGGGACCTGAGGCTGCGACCTGCTGCGGGGATTGAGCCTGTGCGGAACGCGGGGAGCCTCCTATGCCCTTGCTCCAGTGCCGACTCCGAGAGATCCTGCTTGCTGGGTGGCAACTCTGACGCCCGCCATCAACTGCCTAGGCGAGATTGAACGGTCCATAGACCGGGGTAGTGCAGGTACAGGGCGCCCACACGGGGGGAGATTCCCGAGGTCAGCACGTGGCATTTGGGACGGTCCGGTGCGACACTGCGCTCCCAATGTATGGAGGAGAAGGAGTGAGCTGCCCTTCATCTAGTCCCCAGAGACTCGGGCCACATGGAGCCGCCATTGCTCCTAGCACTTGTGGAGCACATGTGGCCGCCATTTTGCCTCATATCCGCGGGCTCTTTGCACTGGCGGGAAAGTATACCTGGTCCCTGCTGCCTACTGCCGGAGATCCCCTAAGGAGACATCAACTTCAGGCATTTCTTTATCAGTTTATTGGACCCTTTCTGCACTACCATCATTTTTACTGAACACTGCAGAAACTAATTAGAAGCAGGTCTCTTAAACTTGCACCATTCCGGTCTACCTGCCTTTACAAAGTTCCACTTTTCATTTTCATCCTCTCTGTCTCCCCCGTGTGGCTATTGGAGGTAGAACAGCAAAGGATTATAGCTTCAATAGTTGCTGTTCACATTGAAATACATCCCTTTTTTTTCATTGTCTCCTTACCTTGGCGTTTATCCCCGGATGGTATGGACTGTCCTCTCCAATACCTCGTATGGTTACCAGCGAGACTTTTTGATTCATACTCTGCATGTATCTCCTAACTCCCTTGTTCTTAAATATTGAAGAGTGACTTAACTCTCCAGATGCCACAGTGTTAAATAAGCTGCGGTGTGGATTGAGTGGTGCCATTTAGCTGAGGGATTGCCGTATAAATTCCTCCACTTGTTCTGTGTGCTTAGCCTTGCCATTATGCCTTCAAAGAAACAAGCAGAGGCGGAAAAACTGGCCAGCTTTCGCAGAACGGGGCAGCCTGACACCAGCAAGTCCTCTCCCTCCTCTCCAAATACTCCTGCCAAGGAACAACCAACTACCTCGCAGGAAGTCTCCAGCCTGAACACCCAAAGGTGTTAGAGGCCATTCACACCTGTCAAACCACGCTTTCCACATGGATTGAGTAAATTAAAGTGATCATCTCCCTGCGTCAAGATGCGCAGGTATTGTGTGAGAGAGTAACAGAGGTGGAGCAGAGAGTAAGTGATTTGGAGGTTCGGGCCAACCCAGTGGACGTTAAAATCTTTGATGTTACAGCTCAAGTCCTTAGACTGCGCCAACAGGTTGATGACCAAGAAAATCGCCTCAGAAGATGCAACCTGAGATTTATTGGTCTCCCGGAAGGAGCGGAGGGCTCCAGACCTGAGGCATTTCTCGAAACTCTCCTGATTGAAAAATTTGGCAGGGAGAGCTTTTCGGTAATGTTTGCGGTGGAACGAGCCCACTGTATTATGCCAAAACCGCTGCCACCTGGTGCTCCTCGGAGGTCTTTTATTGCAAAGTTCTTGAATTATCGAGCCCGTGACACTTTGCTATGCCTCATGCGTGAGAAAGGCCTGATCCCCTAAGAAAATGTCCACCTTCATGTCTAGCCGGACTTTTCACTGGAAATCCAGTGGAAAAGGGCTCAATTTACTTCGGCCAAGGCTAAGCTCCATGAGCGGGGACTGAAATATGCTATGATTTACCCTGCCAGACTCCGGGTACAGTTGGGGGACAAAACCCACTTCTTTGATAACCCTGTGGATGCTCAGGATTGGTTAGATAAACATCCAGAGGTGAACTTGCGTGGCCCTAAGTGACCACTTAGTGACTCATTTCCTACATCGTAGTATTATCCTTTGCGGATTTCAATGGGCTCTCTGATGTCATTGCCTTAGTTAATGCTGTATTGAATGTTATGATTCCATCTCTGATGCTTTTTTTTTATTACTATGTGAGAGTTTCCCTTCCCCCCTTCCCCTTTTTCCTGATTCCCTTCCCTCCCTCCCTTTCTTCTCCCCCCTCTCTTTCCTAAATCCTCCGTTCCCCAGCTCTCATCATTCTCGAGCGTATATGTGATCTATTCCACAGTGTACTGATTTATCCTATGTGGTATCCCTCTTCAATATTTGCGGATTCCACTTTGATTTCATGGCGCTGCTTGATCGACACCGGCAGCTGTTTGATATTAGGTTAGGCAGTTTTTTGCCTCTTGAAGGTTATATCATGGTTAAAGTTTGGGTCATATATCCAGCAGTTGGGGACTGGATATGCGGTGGGAAACGGAGTTATTGGGGTTTTACTACTGTGTGTGTGCATTTCCAAATTACACAAGTGCTAGCTATTACCGGGGGATGTTGTGGGATCTTGGATTTCTGAGTGGTGGGTGGAGGCCTCTACGATATCCTAGGTATTCCTTTCCTTTAGAAGCACCATGACGTCTTTAAATTCTCTCTCATGAAACGTGAGGGGACTTAATGATCCGATTAAGTGTAATCTTGTGATGAGGTTAAATAAATCATATATGGTAGATATTACATGTCTCCAGGAGACCCATCTTTCCGGCTCTAGGACTACGTAAATCGTGGGTGGGATGGAGCTATCACTCAGAATATTCCCCTCATGCAAGAGTAGTATCGATATTAATCCGTAAAAATGTGCTCTTTCACTTGAATACTATTGATATTGACAAGCATGGAAGATACATTTTTATATACTGCTTTGTTGACAATAAGCCATTAATTTTGATCAACACCTACATCCCCACTCCTTTCCAACTGGAGGTTATTCATTTGGCAATTGCTTTTATTTTAAGATGGCCTGATACATCAGTTTTGTGGTTGGGAGATTTCAACTCAACCTGAGATATTATTCAAGACAGATTTAGTGCGGGGGAGACCCTTGGTCAGGTGGATTCCTCCTCTTCCTTGCAGATGGCGGTGCATGCGGTTGGCCTAGTTGATGCTTGGCGTTCCCACCACCCGTCAACTTCCCAATATTCTTGTTTTTCTCCGGTATACAATACATTGTCTAGAATAGATTTGGCCCTAGTAAATAGGAAACTACTTCCTTATGGTGCGGAGTGTAAATCTCTGTCACGTTCGGTTTCTGATCTCTCCGCTGTTGTGCTCCGTCTGACCTGGTCAGACCTTGTTAGATCCAAATCCTGGCGTTTTAATCCCTATTGTTTTACGCTCCTCCCACCATCTACCTAGTTTACTGATAAATGGGAAGACTTCTTATTGATTAATGAACCTCACACCTCCCTTCTTTTAATCTGGGATGAATTTAAGGCATATGTTAGGGGGGGAACACTCCACTGCTGTTGCTGACTTAAAGCGCTCCTATGCGGCTAAGGCTGATACATTGGCACGAGACATGATGCAGGCAGAACTGACCCATATTAGGGACCCATCTGAGAAGAATAAATGTAGTTGGCTCTTGTGGTAGAAACTATATACACAATCACTGTGGGACCGGGAGACTCGTACCGCATTCTTCACTAGACAGTCATTTTTACGAAATGGGCGAGCGTTGTGGTAAACTCTTGGCCTGTATGGCAAAGAGATCTCACGAACCCCCAGTAATCACGTGTTTGAGGCAGCCTAATGGGGTCATTATTTCAAACCCTAGACAGGTGGCGGAGGAATTCCGCATGTTCTATGCAGACCTGTACGATGTTCACACCTCGGTCTCTGAGACAGAAATACGGGAGTATCTACAAGAGGTAGAACTGCCCTCTCTCACAGAGGAGCAACATGCTGATCTAGATGCCCATATCTCTCCTGAAGAGATCCAAATAGCCATTGCCTCATTTAAAAATGCCAAATCCCCTGGAACAGATGGGTTACCTATAGAATTTTTTAAACAAGATCCGAATTCTTTTGCCCACTGTATCTCAGATTGTTTAATGAGGCAACACATCTTGTCTTCCTGCCTCGATGCGTGAAGCGCTAATTTTTTAAATCCCTAAGCCTGGTAGGGACCCCGGACTGTGCTCATCGAATAGGCCAATAACCCTCCTGCAGACGGATGTTAAGATACTGGCCAAAGTCTTGGCCATCCGTCTCAATTCCGTCATTCTCTCCCTTGTGCACGCTTTATGCCTGGCAAACACACGGCCATGAACTTGCGCCGGCTTTTTATGAATATGCAGGATCCCCACTCTAATGTAGGTACTAGGATAGTAGTATCCCTAGACACAAACAAAGCCTTTGACTCTGTGGAGTGGAATTACCTGTGGTTGGTCCTTCATAAATTTGGGTTCGGTCCATCTTCTATCTCCTGGGTCAAGCTTCTCTATTGCCAGCCAGCCGCCAAAGTTAGGGTAAACAGCCTTATATCAGACTCACTATCTTTGCGAAGGGGTACCAGACACGGGTGTCCTCTATTGCTACTTCTGTTTGCTATGGCCATTGAGCCTTAAGCTGCCCGTGTACGAGCAGATTCGAACATAATTGGGTTTTAAATGGGTCATCTGCATGAGAAAATCAGCCTATATGCAGACAATACTTTGCTGTATTTGCGGGGTGCGGAGAGCTCACCACCTAGAGCCCTAGAGGTTGTTAATATATTTGGTCAGTACTCCGGTCTACAAGTCAATATTGACAAGTCCCATTTGATGCCTCTTGACTCTTTTGCCCCTTCACAACAAACCTCTGCTCTGCCATTGCAGTGGTCATCTCAATTTACCTATCTGGGAGTCACTGTATCTAGAACCCCATCGGAGTTCTATGGCCTAAATATTGGCCCACTTCTGGTCTATCTCCGTAATAGGATTCATGGGTGGAGTAGGTTGCCTCTGTCATTTATGGCCAGGATTAGCCTAGTGAAGATGATCCTTTTTCCTAAAATCCTGTATGTCCTTATTCAGTCTCCAATTTATCTCAATTCCTCTGTATTTAGGGCGCTAAATTCCATTCTAATTTCCTTTATGTGGAATAACGGTAGGGCCCGCCTGTCCATACATGTCTTACAGCACCCCTGGGATCGGGGAGGTGCTTCCTTCCCTGATCTGCGTACGTACTATTGGGCAGCTCAGCTCTCCCATTTGGTTAGATGGCAGGAGATGGACCATCTCAGGGTTATGGAACTTTTAATCAAACTTTGGAACCAAGTATATCTGCTTCCCCTTCATTTTTTTATTTCGGCATCGCTTAGACCTATCCAGCGCTACCAATGCCCTTCCATTCTCAAGCAATGCCTTCTAATATGGAAACAGGTGAAATAGTTATATTACCAAACGGGAGTAGATGCATATACACCTCTTTGGAATAACAACAGTATGCAGGAACTCCTAACACTGGATGGCTCTGTATGGAAGGGGAAGGGGGTGATATATTTATTTCAGATATACGAAAACTTGACACTCGGGACATTTCAGGATTTGGCCAGGGAATATCACAATCCCAATTCGAGTCAGATCACGCTTCAAGAATTTCCTATACCCCACCCACTATTGATATCCCCCCCGCGAGGTCTAATAACCTGTTTCTATGCGCTGTTGTTGAGGAAAAAGCTGGGTGACCAATTTCAAATGAAAAAGAGCACTTGGGAAAGAGATGTGGGACCCATAATAGATGACCAATGGGCAGTAGCCTTGAAGATCCCTAAGATGGTATCCCCAAAATATGGAGAGAGAGTAACCCAATTGTATATATTACACCGAGCATACTATACCTCCACACGTCTACATAAATTCAAACCAGAGATTCCTGATGTCTGCCCAAAATGTCTTTCTGTCCCGGGCACATTTTTCCACTTGTAGGCTTTTCCTAGAGTCCAGGGCTTTTGGCAGCAAGTCCTCAGGTTTTTGAATGATAAAATGGGCTGCCCTGTACCAGATGACCCTAAATTATGTTTGTTATACTTAGATCCTGAGGAGTACCCATCCCCGGTGATCCGTACATGCCTTACCAAACTTCTGTTTACTGCCAGGAAAACTATAGCTCGATACTGGTTGTCCTCTTATACTCCCGGTCTGCAGGATTGGATAAAATCGGTAAACGCCACTCTCCCGTTTAAGAAATATATTTACTTGCATCATGGGTGTCCGGACAAGTTTATCAAAACTTGGCAGGACTGGATTGATTCCACACATACAGCCTTGGCAATTACCTATTTAACCTAGATGTACTTAGCAGGTTTTTCCTTATTTGTCTGTTGGTAGTCTTGGGTTGTGCTCCTACCCATCCACGCTGGTGACACCACTCTGACCCCTGGATTGTCATTTTATAGTTCCTACAATTTATCTACGGTTTCTATAACGGTGTATGATTTCCCCACTGGAAAAATGAAAGATACACACACAAAATTTTAATTTAAATTTTTTTTTAAATTTTAAAGGGTTTGGGTTTTATATCAGTCAAGTTTTCTTGATTTTTACAAAATATGCTGTAAATTTGTGAGGTTTTTTTTATATGTCATTGTACGCAATCTTTGTTATGGTTCCAGTATGATACCGTTTGAATAAAAAACCTCTGTTACATTTTTTTTTTATAGGTGATGCTCTTTTGTACAATTTGATTTTAATCTTGTTCCATCAAAAAAAAACTTGATTTTGTTTAAAAAATAAATAAATAAATGAACTCCAACATGACACCCGAGTGGCTGAAAATTTGCCACTGGAAAGTGAAGAAGGGGATTTAAAGTTACTACTCATGGCACTCTGACACGTCGTAGGGTTATAAGTGTTATAGTGGGCTTTCATGTGTCTGATCCCGGAGCATTTCTTTTCCTCTGTTCCTTTGGGCTGAGTTGGAAGGGAGAATGCATTTGTCAGTGGGTCCTTCGGCGATCTTTCGGTTCTTGGAAGGGGGTGAGGGTCAAACCCGCGTTTGGGGGGGGGGGGGGGGAAAGAGAACCTTTACCACGAACTAGAGCAATTTAATGGGTGTGCCGTTTTCAAAGAAATTTTGCAGCCTCTAACGGTGAATGGAAAGTGGAGGTGGTCCCATTCATGTGAAATACGCGGAGCATGGCAGGGTATAGAAGGGTAAATTGTATTTGTTTGTGAAAAAGGTCAGAACATATACTGAAAAAGGTTCTACGTTTTTTTACCACTTCAGCCGAGAAGTCTTCAAACACAAGGACTTTTTTGCCTTTAAAGATGAAGTCGGACCTAAGTCTCTTAAAGGCCCTTATAATTTTGACTTTATCCGTAAAGTCTAAGTATTTAACAATAACTTGGTGTGGTCGATTCCTGAGAGCCGGCGACACTGTTATATTACTGTTAGCTTGTGACCCTCCTCTGAGATCAGGCCCTAGGCGATGGGCCCTCTCCACCTTAAAAACGTCCGTAAAACCCCAAACCCCCGGAAGATCGATTTGGCATAGATTGATTAAGTCTCTCTGGGGAACTGATTCCGGTATGCCCAGGATCCGTAGATTGTTTTGGCGGGATCTGTTTTCCAGATCTTCTACCTTTTCACTAAGGCGTTTGTTTTCTTGTATGACGTTTTGTAGTTGTATTTTAGTACTCAGTGCGCCTTCTTGTATATTTTGTAGTTTAGTATCATGGGCATCTAGGCGATCATTATGGGCTTTCAACTCCACCTGGATCGTTGAGAACATCTGTGTCACCATGGTGGTCAATGAGGCCTGAAAATTTTGGTGAAATTTGGGGC
>JAODAL010055766.1:0-23728 GCA_025379985.1 Phyllomedusa bahiana
GCCGGGGCTGGTTTTTCACACGTACCCCCAGGCCGGGGGAGGTGGGAGCGACAGCCCGCTGGCCCCATTGACATGCATTACTCGCGGAGCTTTTGCTATTGACATGTCACTTATCTCCCCGCGCCTACAATTTACAATCGATTGTACGAGGGGGGAGAGGGGGGCGAATCCAAAGTTCTCTAGAGGGGGGGGCCGCTTTTCTCCCGATTAAGGGCCCAGTATGCCGCAAATACGAGGGGAATGCACCCCCAAATAACCGTGTGAACATAGCCTTTGAGTCATTTTATTTCTATTTATAACAGAAAGCAAGGAAAACAGAGCAAGACAGACATAAAATTTCCCCAAAAAGGGGAAATAAACTAAAAAGACTTAAAGAGTTGTCCCCCTTCGGGTTTTCAAGAATCAAAAAATGAAATACCGTCACTTCCGGTTTCAACCGATCATTTGCAAAAAACCATGCTTGTACAGCTCAGTGCTTTTTTGTGCTTTTCAATCTAATTAATGATTGCTTCTCAAATACAACAGGACTTCTTATCTACCCCCAAAACAAAACCCCAATTACAGTGCGTTTATTTACATAAACAAGCTTTTTTTGCTGAGCAGCAGGCCCACTGCCAAGACCTTTTGATGACATCACTCACGTTATCTCATTGAACAAACGCGGGGGGGAAATTTTTTTACAGTCACTACTGAGGAATAAAATGCCATGGGGTCTTAAATTCACTTTATCCCTTAGGGAAAAAAGGGGAAAAAAGAAAATAATTTGGAAAATGTCCTTTATTTTGTTTCCCTACAATTTGAAAGCTATTCTTGTAGCAAACAACCCCTTTAAACCCAAACAAAAAAATAATGCCCCATGATGGAAACCCCCAAAAAACCCCCTCTCCACCAAAACCTCCCCCCCACTCTTAAATTTTACCCTACAACACCCTCTCTCCGCTGTGATTTTCTCCAAAAATCCCATTAACATCAATTAGTGTGTTAATTGCGCTCCATATGTGTTGACGCGTTCCCTCCACAGGTACAAGAAGGAGTGACTCACTCCCCGCCGCACAACGGGATGGAAAGTTTGACCCTGCCTGATGGATTTCTTCTGCTGCTTTCCCTTCCCCCATAGGAAATCTTTTTATTTTTAAAAAAACTGTTCCCCAAAAATTAAAATAAAAACAAAAAACAGCCAAAACGTCCCGATTTAGGATTATTACACCCTTTTTCCTTCCCCTCTTTTACAATCTTCTCACAATTCCCTATTTTATAGCACCTTCTAGATTGACTGGATTTGTCGCATGGTTCCTATGTGGGGGTCTATAAGCCCCATTGACCCATAAAAGGGCAAAGTACTTGAATAGCCCTTAGGTGGGAACCTGATATGGGTTTTTGGGAAACCCGAAACTAAAAAGTTACGCCTTTAAATAAATTTTTGTTGGAGCTCATGATGCATTGCCGGGGCTGAACCACAGGTGTCACAGGCATGAAAACCCCCAGAACATTTTGGGCAACAAATTTTAAAAGGGGGTCGCCCAAAGCAAAGAACTGCCAGTCCGTTCGCTTTTTTTAACCAGGGGCACTCCAATATCAGGGACACACAAGCCCCGTTGCATTTTTAAAGGCTTAGACCCGGGGCATGCGGGGTGTGTGCATACAACCCAAAAATTCTACACATTTCTAGCTTCAGTACGGCAAATTACTGCTGGAACAAGTATACCACTTTACCTGAGCCAGAAGTGTAACTTTGTAGCTAGAAAGCACTAAATCTATGACCTGCAGTAAAACAGGTTCATAGATTCAGGCGCATTCTACGCTACTAATGTGCACAAAAAAATGGCGCCTGGGCACCAAAAATCATACATGTCGCCCATTGTGCAGAGGTGTGGGGCCTCCAGGGACAATGGGGCAGATTTATCAATAGTGACTAACTCATACTTGCCAACTCTCCCGTTTTTGGCGGGGGGGGGTCCCGCTATTTGGGGTCCCCCCCCGCCATCCCGGCAGAGTTGGCGAACCTCCCGCTGCCAGCAGGCAGCGCCACCGGTCCGTTCTCACAGCCGGGTGAAGCGGCCGCAGCGTCCGCTCACCCGTCCGGAGTCTCGCTGTGCAGGGAGAAGGCAGGAGGGATCGCTCCCCTCCTCCCTTCTCCCCTTGTATTTCCGGCGCCTGAGCGCGCCGTACATACAGGTCAGCGGCGCAGGGGAAGTGACGCGCGGCTGCACTCAGTCCCCCTGTGCCGCTGAGGAGATCGGTTGGGAGCTGGCAGCGCTGCAGGAGCCTGGTCAGGTGAGTGGATTTTATTATTTTATTTTTATTAGCTGTACCTGGCTACAATGTACCTGGCAACAGAGGGGGCACTACCTGGCAACAATGGGGGCACTACCTGGAAACAATGGGGGCACTACCTGGCTACAATGTACCTGGCAACAGAGGGGGCACTACCTGGCAACAATGGGGGCACTACCTGGCTACAATGTACCTGGCAACAGAGGGGGCACTACCTGGCTACAATGGGGGCACTACCTGGCAACAATGGGGGCACTACCTGGCTACAATGTACCTGGCAACAGAGGGGGCACTACCTGGCAACAATGGGGGCACCTACCTGGCTACAATGTACCTGGCAACATAGGGGGCACTACCTGGCAACAATGGGGGCACTACCTGGCTACAATGTACCTGGCAACAGAGGAGCACTACCTGTGCAACAATGGGGGCACTACCTGGCTACAATGTACCTGCCAACAGAGGGGGCAGTACCTGGCTACAATGGGGGCAGTACCTGGCAACAATGGGGGCACTACCTGGCTACAATGTACCTGGCAACAGGGGGCACTACCTGGCTACAATGGGGGCACTACCTGGCTACAATGGGGGCACTACCTGGCTACAATGTACCTGGCACAAGAGGGGGCACTACCTGGCAACAATGGGGGCACTACCTGGCTACAATGTACCTGGCAACAGAGGGGGCACTACCTGGCTACAATGGGGGCACTACCTGGAAACAATGGGGGCACTACCTGGCTACAATGTACCTGGCAACAGAGGGGGCACTACCTGGCAACAATGGGGGCACTACCTGGCTACAATGTACCTGGCAACATAGGGGGCACTACCTGGCAACAATGGGGGCACTACCTGGCTACAATGTACCTGGCAACAGAGGGAGCACTACCTGGCAACAATGGGGGCACTACCTGGCTACAATGTACCTGGCAACAGAGGGGGCAGTACCTGGCTACAATGGGGGCAGTACCTGGCAACAATGGGGGCACTACCTGGCTACAATGTACCTGGCAACAGAGGGGGCACTACCTGGCTACAATGGGGGCACTACCTGGCTACAATGTACCTGGCACAAGAGGGGGCACTACCTGGCAACAATGGGGGCACTACCTGGCAACAATGGGGGCACTACCGGGCTACAATGTACCTGGAAACAGAGGGGGCACTACCTGGCAACAATGGGGGCACTACCTGGCTACAATGTACCTGGCAACAGAGGGGGCACTACCTGGCTACAATGAGGGCACTACCTGGCAACAATGGGGGCAACTACCTGGCTACAATGTACTGCAACAGCGGGGGCACGACCTGGATACACTGGGGGCACTTCATGGCAACAAGGGTGGCACTACCTGGCTACAATGTACCTGGCAACAGTGGGGGCACTACCTGGCTACAATGGGGGCAACTACCTGGCAACAATGGGGGCACTACCTGGCAACAATGGGGGCACTACCTGGCAACAGAGGGGGCACTACCTGGTAACAGAGGGGGCACTACCTGGCAACAGAGGGGGCACTACCTGGCAACAAAGGGGGCACTACCTGGCAACAATGGGGGCACTACCTGGCAACAATGGGGGCAACTACCTGCAACCATAGGGGCCCACTACCTGGCAACAGAGGGGGCACTACCTGGCAACAATGGGGCACTACCTGGCAACAATGGGGGCACTATCTGGCAACAGAGGGTGCACTACCTGGCAAAAATGAGGGCACCTGCCTGGCAAACAAAGGGGGGCACCTACCTGGCTAACAAAAGGGGGCACCTACCTGGCTAACAAAAGGGGGCACCTACCTGTCTAACAAAAGGGGCATCTACCTGGCTAACAAAGGGGGGCATCTAACTGGCTACAGAGGGGGCATCTACTTGGCTACAAGGGGGCATCTACCTGCCTGTAAGGGGCACTACCTGGTTATGGGGGGTTACTACCTGGCTATAAGGGCATCTACCTGGCTTTCTTCCAAAGCCGTTATGCAGTTAGGTGGAGTGGGTGTGGCTTTTTGAAGGGGCATGGCATACCGACAAGATGGGCGTATCCATGCAAATTTTTATCCCGGCGCGCTACACGCGCCGCCCACTAACATCTCCTGCTTTTTCATTTTCAAAAGTTGGCAACTATGGTCTAACTTTTAGACAGTGTAAAGTTAGACTAGACCATCTCACAATGCGTGACATGCATCATAGTGTTGATAAATCTGGTGCAGGCTTGAACTGTCTAGTCCAGGGGTCCTCAAACTTTTTAGACCGGGGGCCAGTTCAGACCATTGGAGGGCCGGAATATAATTTAAAAAAAAAGTTTTACTTTGTGGGTCGATACAATTGCAGTGATACCCAATTTATTATTGGCCCAGCAGGTGTAGGTAGAGTTAGGTGGCCCAGCAGGTATAGGTGGATTTAGGTCCCCCAGCAGACGCAGGTAGAATTAGGTCCCCCAGCAGACGCAGGTTTTGCCCAAATAATAGGTCCCCCAGCCAAAGCAGGGAGAATTAGGTCCCCAGCGACGCAGGGAATTAGTCCCCCAGAGACGCAGGGAGAATTAGTCCCCCACAGACCAGTAGAATTAATCCCCCGCAGCCCGGTAGAATTAGGTCCCCCAGCAGGGGGAAACGCAAAAGGGAGTTTGAATTTAGATCCCCCCAGCAAGAAACTGGCCCCGGTAGAATTAGTCCCCCAGCAGACGCAGGTAGAATTAGATCCCCAGCAGACCAGGGAGAATTAGGCCCCCAGCAGGTGTAGGTAAATTAGGTCCCCCCGCAGGTGAAGGTAGAATTAGGTCCCCCAGCAGGGTAAATAGAATTAGGGCCCCCAGCAGACGCAGGTAGAATTAGGTCCCCAGCAGACGCAGGGAGAATTAGGTCCCCCAGCAGGGCGCAGGTAGAATTTGTCCCCCAGCAGGAGGTAGAAATTAGGTCCCCCAGCAGACGCAGGTAGAATTTGGGCCCCCAGCAGGTGTAGGTAGAATTAGGTCCCCCAGCAGGTAAAGGTAGATTTAGGTCCCCCAGCAGTTGTAGGTGTAGGTAGAATTAGGTCTCCCAGCAGGTGTAGGAAAGAATTAGGTCCCCCCAGCAGGTGTAGGTAATAAAGGCCCCCCAGCAGTGTAGGAAAATTAGGTCCCCCAGCGGGACGCAGGTAGAATTAAGTCCCCCAGCAGACGCAGGTAGAATTAGGTCCCCCAGCAGACGCAGGTAGAATTAGGTCCCCCAGCAGACGCAGGTAGAATTAGGTCCAACAGCAGACGCAGGTAGAATTAGATCCCCCAGCAGAAGCAGGTAGAATAAGGTCCCCAAGCCGACGCAGGTAGAATTAGGTACCCAAGAAGACGCAGGGATAATTAGTTCCCCCAGCAGAGGAAGGTAGAATTAGGTCCCCCAGCAGACGCAGGTAGAATTAGGTCCCCCAGCAGTTGTAGGTAGAATTAGGTCCCGCAGCAGGTGTAGGTAGAATTAGGCCCCCAGCAGGTGTAGGTAGAATTAGGTCCCCCAGCAGGTGTAGGTAGATTTAGGTCCCCCAGCAGGTGTAGGTAGATTTAGGTCCCCCAGCAGGTGTAGGTAGAATTAGGTCCTACAGCAGATGTAGGTAGAATTAGGTCCCCCAGCAGGTGTAGGTAGAATTAGGTCCCCCAGCAGGTGTAGGTAGATATAGGCCCCCAGCAGGTATAGGTAGATATAGGCCCCCCAGCAGGTGTAGGTAGATATAGGCCCCCCAGCAGGTGTCGGTAGATATAGGTCCCCCAGCAGGTGTCGGTAGAATTAGGTGGCCCAGCAGTTGTAGGTAGAATTAGGTCCCCCAGCAGACGTAGAGATAATTAAAAATAAAAAACTGACATCACTCAGCTTACCTGGCTCCCCGCCGCTGTCGCTGCTCCCGGTCTTTCTTTACAGGCAGCGTGACGTCACCAGGCCGCGCCGCAGCATGATGACGCTGACGCCGCCCGTGCTGTGGACTCTGAGGCGCATCCTTCCTGCACCTCACCAGAGTACTCTGTAGAGCGGAGAGCCCCTGCTCTCCGCAGAGGCATCTATCTGTATGTGCGTCCAGCGGACGCACATACAGTTAGTCCCGGCGCCGCTGCTATCACAGATCACTAAGGTCCTAAGCCGGTACTTTAGTGATCGGTATCGACTTAGGACCCTAAACGATCGGTGGTGACAGGTAGCGGCATCGCCGGGGTGACAGTGGGTGGGGGACACTCTGCAGCGGACGGGAGGTGCTGAGGCGGACATTTACAATATATGGGAGGTGTCTGTGAGGGCAGAGGGCGGACACTGTGCAATGTATATGCAGAATGTCCGCCCTCTGCCCTCACAGACACCTCCCATATATTGTAAGTGTCCGCCCTCAGGCACCTCCCGTCCGCTTTAGAGTGTCTGCCCCCCGAAGCTGGTCCCTGCTGTCGCGTGGCTCGCAATGGCTTTCATATTACCTGTCACCGCCCACGGCACCTCCCATCATATGGGAGGTGCTGTGGCTGGTGACAAGTGATGTGAGGCATCGCAAGCAGAGCGACAGCAGGGGCCAGCTTATAGAGAACGCACCAGGGACTCGGAGGACTGCGGCTCTGCCGCTGCCACCGCCGGTGTCTTGCTAAATGTCAGCGAGCGGCAGAAGATGGCAGCGGCGGGCCGGATAAAAATCCTCAGCGGGCTGCGGGCCGTAGTTTGTGGACCCCTGGTCTAGTCTAACCTTACGCCATTTATAAGTTGGCTTACTTTATGTCACTAACTGCACCAAAATTATGGTACACGCTAAACAACACCCCTTTTGTGGGACAAGCACAAAAGTGTTTACATACTCAAAAGCACATAATAAATATAGTGTTAAGCATGTGCGACATTATGTTGCCGCAAATTGTTCCAGAGTTCTGGTGCAACTGCCTTAACAAATGCGCCCCGTCGTGTGCAGCAGTACAGGGCATGTAGGAATATTGGGGCACTTTTACTATTGCAATTGTGCCAGAATTCTGGTGCAATTTGTGCAATAATACTGGTGTACATGCTGTATACCACATTTATTATCTGTTTTTGACAGTTTTAAGACATTTTTTGACATGACCAACAAAAGGACATGGCTTTGTGGAAAGAGATGTGGGACGTGCAATACCACAATTTTGGTGCAATTATTGCCAAAAAGTAAGCCAAGTATTAAGTAGTATAAAATTAAACAAAACTATAATGCGCCAGATTTATTACACATTACACATTTATTACAAAGCAAATTTTTAGACTATCTGGTTAACACTGTCAAAGTCATGGGACTTAAAGGGGTTTTCTCACCATGGTGTTCCACAGGGCCACAGAAGGCTATAGACCCACATTTCCTGGTTAGGCTGTGGGTGGTTCCACAGCAGTGTTTGGCATATCAGATCTGCTATAAGACTGGACATAAGATTTAGCAGGGAGTGACTGCTCATGGTTGGACAGCAACTTAGAGCAGTGACATTTTAGAGACAACCAAGAAAAACTTGTGTACACTGACAGTAGATAAGATCTTCTTTATCTCCTAAACAAAGCAAAATCAGAAGAGCTATGTATTTGGTGACAATCTTCTTTTACCTTTCCCTACATGTTGAAAGCTAATCATTGGGGTGAGAAAACCCTTTTTAAACATGGTCGGGTTTATGGACACATAGAAAGAATATGAAATTGACAGGTCATATTTCTTTCGAATTCTCAATTCTACAGAAGAAGGCGTTCATAGCTGCCATGTTAACGTTTCTATTACTTACTGCCTCAGGCAGAAAGTAATGGAACCGTCATCTTAGTACACCCTTCTGCTTTATTTACATATAGTAGAAGGGTGTACAAGCAATTAAGCCCCATAGTGGTCAAGTATCCTAGGGATGCCAAATGTACAAATTAATTTTTTTTAAAAGTGTTGAAAATAATAAAAAGTATTAAAACTTAAAATCACCCCCCTTTTGCCATTTTATAAGTTAAAAAAATAAAAAAGTTAAACATAGTTGGTATCGATGCATCAGTAAAAGTCTGATCTATTAAAATATAACATAATTTATGCTGTATGCAGAACAATGTAGATAAAAAAAATTTTAAATGACAAAGTTGTGTTTTTTTTGGTAATTTATTTAAAAAAATGGAATAAAATGGTACCAATAAAAAATACACTTTAGCCCACAAAGAAATGAACCCTCACTCAGGCACATATGTGAACAAACAAAAAAGTCGTCGGTTGCAGAAAAAAGCACTGCAACGCAAATTTAAGTAGAGAATTTTTTTTTTTTTTTAAAGTACTACAACATAACAAAATCCTTACATATTTGGTATCCCAGGAATTGTAACAACTTACTTTTTTTCAGTGTCTCTTTACATTTTATGGTACGGTCAATGGCACTATTAAAAAAACCATCGTGCCCTACAGAAAAAGCCTTCATATGTCTAGGTAGATGGAAAAATAAAACAATGATGGTTCTTAGAAGTTGGGATGATGAAAAAGAAGAGCAAACAAATAACCGGCTGTCAGCAAAGGTAAATAAAGACTATTACCAAATATACTGCTATTCTGTTTTTGCTTCATTTCAGAGCTAGAGCAGTTCTTATCTCATGCTTATTTACACAAGCTTCTCTACTTACCAACCACCTCTCAGCACAGGAGTTTGTTTATCTTTGTTACTGAAAAACTTTAACCCTTTAGAGCCCTGTAGCCTTGCGCCCTACTGTTAAAGCCCATCCATTATCAGTGTGCCTTTTAGCAGGTTCAACTAGGAACAGCAGAGCTGAAATGTCAGTCACTGCTGTAGAACCGCCCACATCCTGGCTGTGCAGAGCAGGTTCCGTAAAACAGTCTGATGAGAAAATCCCTTTAATGCATCCTGCAGTCTACAAGACTAACTGAAAGACAGGAAGTCATAGGCTCCCTGCTGCGCCATGGGTTTTAACTGTTTATCTGTCTTCAGAAAGCACAAACAGTCCAGGATATGTACCCTGGATACCCAAGATATACCTCTTATCACCTGGGACAACCCCTGAAATCCAGGATTGTCAGAACCAGGCAAGGAGCTGTAGTATGGAACGATCCACTGCAGTGGCCACCAGTAACACTGTGAAGGAAGATAGCCTTGGAGCTGTCAGTCAGCCCACTATGATGCAGCCAACCAGGAATCTGCCTCCATCATGCTGTCCCAGGGACGTCTAGAGAGCTTCAGTGCCCCAAGGGCCATCGATGAAAGTCTCAGGGGCTACATGTGGCCCAAGTATTTTAGACCCCTGCTCTAAGTATTAGACATGATTAGTAAATGTGCCCTATTGTATGCAGAAGCATGGTGTGCAGAATTAGGGGACATTAGGGACACTGTAAAACCTCTGGGAACATTGTGTTCAGTAGCATGGGGCTATTGGAAACACTGCGCAGAAATATGGGGTACTTGGAGATATGTGCAGGGGCATAACTACCGAGGTAGCAGACGTAGCAGCTGCCACGGGCCCTGGGGCAGCTGCTCCCGCGTCTGCTCCCTTGGTAGTTCTGCTCCTGCGCCCGCCGGCAGTGAATATACCAGTTCACTCCCGGCAGGGTGGAGCGGCGGGCCCTGGCGCTTCCTGCCTCTGAACGCCCGGACACTCTGGTCCGAGCATTCAAAGACAGGACTGCCTGCTGTTAACAGATTGAAGCACCCATAGCGCTCTACTCTGCTAATCTGCCTGCAGGGTCAGGAGGAGAGCAGCTGTACCTTTTTATCAGTTGCTAAACTAGGGGACCCCCAGGGTCATGAGATAGGTAGCATCGCTAGGGAACAGCACGATCCCCTCACAGCTCCACGGAGCTGCTCCCTCAGCAGCCCCCTCCTCCCCTCTCCTCCATGCTCACACTGCCTCCAGCTGCTGTGTGCACAGTCGGGACGGAAGGTGGAGGAGGGGTGTCTGCACTGCTGACTGGGAGCAGCTCATGACTGGAAGCTGCCCCTCCTTCCCCAGTGTGTCTTCCCGAGACCTCTGGACTGCCTGAGGACTGCACTGCAAACAAATAAGTGTGCGTATGTGACTGTATGTATAGATGTGTGTGTGTAATGGGTGTGTGACTGTATGTATAGATGTGTGCCTGTAATGTGTGTATGAATATATATCTGGGTGTGTAGATGTGTGTATGTATATATGTGTGTCTTGGTGTCTGTGATGTGTGTGTGTTATATCTACATAAGTGACCAGTATTCAGTGCAGGGTGAAATTGGTGAAGTTCCCACAATAAAAACATGAAGTAAAATGTATTGTGTAAACAAAGAATCACAGTTCACTAATATCAGTGTGTGACCGGCATGTGCGGGATCGGTCTAGCATGTGACTGCCGTGTGCGGGATGTGTCTGGCGTGTGAGTGGCATGTGCGGGATGTGTCTGTCGTGTGACCGGCATGTGCGGGATGTGTCTAGTGCAGGGGCGTTGCTAGGGTCCCAAAACATCCGGGGCTCGGGTCCTCAAGTTTTTCTCAGTAGGTCTGGGTGCACACGCCATTTTTCAAGCTACATTGTGAACTGTGAATGTATTTTTACAGAGAAAAACCTTATGTTCCTGTCACTAATTTTCTGCACATTCCACATAGATCCTGTCCATCTCCTCAGCAGTCACTGCACAATGGAAATCAACCCTGACAAATTAGCATTTTCAAAATCTCTCACCTCTCACCTACATATGTCAGTGTAATACCTTACAAATAAGTCACCAAATAATACACGGATACATGGAGCAAATATACCAGACAACTCATTGTTACTAAAAAAAAACCCATACAAAACCAAGACCCAAAACTATTACTACTTAAGGATCAAATAAAACTGCCAGGCTATGACTGAATGTGACCACCACATGTGACTATCAGCTGTACAAAGGCTCTGAAGACATATATTGCCTCCATACAGTGACCATATAGTGGTAGACACCAGTGTACACAGGCTCTGCAGACTGTATATTACCTCCATACAGGGACCATATAGTGGTAGACACCAGTGTACACAGGCTCTGCAGACTGTATATCACCACTATACAGTGACCATATAGTGGTAGACACCAGTGTACACAGGCTCTGAAGACATATATTACCGCCATACAGTGATCATATAGTGGTAGATACTAGTTGTACATAGGCTCAACAGAAATATAAGTGATTACACTGCAGTTACATTTGGTGACTTACAGGTGACGCCTCGGAAGAGTTGTTCTCTTTTTCTTCTTTTCCATCTGTCCCAGACACCATGATGTCTTCTCCCGTCCAGAACTCTTCACTGAAAAATTTACAAAACAAAAATCTTAGATTCCTCACTGTATCAGCTCTTCTCTAAAAATTCCTATCTCTGTACAAACTCCCCATCTATAGTGCCCCAAATGGTAATAATTACCCCACTGTGTCCCAAACGGCTATGGGGCTCCCACTTGTGCACAAAGTTTGTCTTGTTTTGTAAACCAATAAAGGAAGTAGTGAAATTCCCTGAGACAATATGTAGGTACACCCCCAAACTAGGTAGGCAGTCCTCAGTTAGGTAGGTAAAGCTATAGGTCCCCTAATAGGTAGGTATCTCGTTCCCCTATTAAGTAAAAAGGTAGTTATATAGGCCTCAGAATACAAATATAAGTAGAAATATAGATCCCTATTATGCAGTTATATAGGCCCCTTTAGGTAGTTATAGGCCCCCTGTAGCCAGGTTATTAGCCCCCTGTAGTCAGGTTACTGCCCCCTTAGCCAGTAATATGCCCCATTTCGCCAGGTAATATGCCCTCTTTAGCCAGGTAATATGCTCCCATAGCCAGATAATATGCCCCCATAGCCAGATAATATGCCCAGTGTCGGACTGGGGGGTCTGGGGCCCACAGGGGAGTTGATCTGGGGGGGGGCCCACCCTTGATCTTGGGGGGCCCACCCTACTGTACGTAAAAATATTACCGGCCTCTCGGACATAAATGCGCCCATTTTACCACATAATACAGTGTGCAAAACAGAATTGTATGGTGTAGTACAATAGCAAGTGAGTCGCATATCTGTCTATCGCACATATCTGTCTGTCTAGCATATCATAGACACAGGGCTAAGTAGCTCCATCCATATCCCCCTCCACCCACATACAATATCCCCCTCCACCCACATACAATATCCCCCTCCACCCACATACAATATCCTCCACCACCCACATACAATATCCCCCTCCACCCACATACACTATCCCCTCCACCCACATACAATATCCCCCTCCACCCACATACAATATCCCCCTCCACCCACATACACTATCCCTCCACCCACATACAATATCCCCCTCCACTCACATACAATATCCCCCTCCACCCACATACAATATCCCCCTCCACCCACATACAATATCTCCCTCCACGTTTCCATTGGTCACGCACCTCACCACCTTCTAAAATACACACCAGCAAGAAAGTAGAAGTGTAACTCCTATCACAGGGTCAATCAGGGACACATGTACACTGCCACTAAACTAATGCCAATATAACCTACAACACCGCCACATAGAGACCACATAGAGGTCAGACACCAGCTCAGGTATAACCTACAACACCGCCATATAGAGACCACATAGAGGTCAGACACCAGCTCAGGTATAACCTACAACACCGCCATATAGAGACCACATAGAGGTCAGACACCAGCTCAGGTATAACCTACAACACCTCCATATAGATACCACATAGAGGTCAGACACCAGCTCAGGTATAACCTACAACACTGCCATATAGATACCACATAGAGGTCAGACACCAGCTCAGGTATAACCAACAACACCGCCATATAGAGACCACATAGAGGTCAGACACCAGCTCAGGTCACATCACATTACAGTGAATACAACACTGATACAATATAGAAGTAACATAACCCCTTACATCCAGGGACTCACCAGAGACGTCCTATCTGAGGAGTCGTTCTCTTCTCTCATGAGTCGTTTTTATTCCCTTTTCTTCTGCATCCGTTCCACATCACCATGATGACTTGTCCCGGACACAACTCATCCCTGCAGAAATTACACACAAATATCTTAGAATCCTCAATTTCCAGCATCTTTTTACCCATTCCCTACCTCTCTACAAACATACCCAGTGGTGGAGAGCGGGTACAAGCCATAACTTAGAGGTCTAGTATCCTAGGGGTTGGAGGTGGGAAAGACTAACCCCCCTGGAGATAATGCAAGGAGTATACAGGCAGTTTAGGGGGTCTCTTTTAGGAGTATACAGGCAGTTAAGGGTCTCTTTTAGATAGTAATACAGGCAGTTAAGGCCTCCTTTAATGAGTATACAGGCAGTTAGGGTCTCTTTTAGGGAGTGTACAGGCAGTTAAGGGTCTCTTTTTAGGTAGTATACAGTAGTTAGGGCCTCCTTTAGCTAGTTGTGCAGAAGTCACCCCCCCTTTAGATAGTGTGTAGGTAGTCAGGGCCCCCTTTAGCTAGTGTGTAGGTAGTCAGGGCCCCCTTTAGGTAGTGTGTAGGTAGTCAGGGCTCCCTTAGTTAGTCAGGGCCCCCTTTATATAGCCAGGGGCCCCCTTTATGTAGTCAGGGCCCCCTTAAGTAGTCAGGGCCCCCTTTATATAGCCAGGGGCCCCCTTTATATAGCCAGGGGCCCCCTTTATGTAGTCAGGGCCCCCCTTTATGTAGCCAGGGCCCCCCATAGTGGGCCCCCCTTATGTAGTCAGGGGCCCACCATAGTAGCCAGGGCCCCCCATAGTAGCCAGGGCCCCCCATAGTAGCCAGGGCCTCCCTTAGTAGCCAGGGCCTCCCTTAGTAGTCAGGGCCCCCCATAGTAGCCAGGCCTCCCCATAGTAGTCAGGGGCCCCCCATAGTAGCCAGGCCTCCCCTAGTAGTCAGGGCCCCCCTTAGTAGCCAGGGCCCCCCATAGTAGTCAGGGTCCCTCTTAGTAGCCAGGGCCCCCCTTAGTAGCCCGGGCCCCCCTTAGTAGTCAGGGCCCCCTTAGTAGTCAGGGCCCCCTTAGTAGTCAGGGCCCCCCTTAGTAGTCAGGGACCCCATTAGTAGCCAGGCCCCCCTTAGTAGCCAGGGCCCCCCTTAGTAGCCAGGGCCCCCCTTAGTAGTCAGGGCCCCCATTCATAGTCAGGGCCCCCTTAGTAGCCAGGGCCCCCCATAGTAGCCAGGGCCCCCCATAGTAGCCAGGGCCCCCATAGTAGCCAGGGCCCCCATAGTAGTCAGGGGCCCCCAAAGTAGTCAGGGCCCCCATTAGTAGTCAGGGCCCCCCTTAGTAGTCAGGGCCCCCCATAGTAGCCAGGGCCCCCTTAGTAGCCAGGGCCCCCTTAGTAGTCAGGGGCCCCCATAGTAGCCAGGGCCCCCTTAGTAGTCAGGGGCCCCCTTAGTAGTCAGGGCCCCCTTAGTAGCCAGGGCCCCCCTTAGTAGTCAGGGGCCCCCTTAGTAGTCAGGGGCCCCCTTAGTAGTCAGGGCCCCCATTAGTAGCCAGGGCCCCCTTAGTAGCCAGGGCCCCCCTTAGTAGTCAGGGGCCCCCTTAGTAGTCAGGGGCCCCCATAGTAGCCAGGGGCCCCCCCATAGTAGCCAGGGCCCCCCATAGTAGCCAGGCCCCCCCCTTAGTAATCAGGGGCCCCTCTTAGTAGTCAGGGCCCCCCATAGTAGCCAGGGGCCCCCCTTAGTAGCCAAGGCCCCCCATAGTAGCCAGGGGCCCCCCTTAGTAGTCAGGGCCCCCCTTAGTAGTCAGGGCCCACCCCCTTAGTAGCCAGGGCCCACCCCCTTAGTAGCCAGGGCCCCCCCTTAGTAGTCAGGGGCCCCTCTTAGTAGTCAGGGGCCCCCCATAGTAGCCAGGGCCCCCCATAGTAGTCAGGGCCCCCCCCCTTAGTAGTCAGGGCCCCCCCCTTAGTAGTCAGGGCCCACCCCCTTAGTAGTCAGGGCCCCCCCTTAGTAGCCAGGGCCCCCCCCTTAGTAGTCAGGGGCCCCTCTTAGTAGTCAGGGGCCCCCCATAGTAGCCGGGGCACCCCTTAGTAGTTAGGGGCCCCCCTTAGTAGCCAGGGCCCTCCCCCCCTTAGTAGTCAGGGGCCCCTCTGAGTAGTCAGGGGCCCCCATAGTCGCCAGGGGCCCCCTTAGTTTAAAAAAAAAAAAAAAACAACCAGCCACTTACCTGGCTCCGGCTCCCGCTCCGGCTCCCGGCAGGTCCCAGCCGCTCGAGCTCCCCGCCGGCTCCGTACTGGCGCCCTAGCATAGGCGGCGCGGTGAAGTGACGTCACCGGCGCCGCCTACGTCACCAGTAGGGGCCGGCCACCGGCAGGCTGAAGGCCTAAATGCGTTCAGCCTGCCGGGGAGAGCAGCGGAGCGCAGCGCTAGTGGCGCTGTGCTCGCTGACACCAGCTACACCCAACAAAAGCGCAGACCCCGGAGTCGGGGACATTAGTCCCCAACTCCCGGGCTGGTCTCTGGGCGCTCGGGACGCGGGTCCCGGGCGTCCAGTGACCGGATGCGCGGCCGGGCCCCGGGGAGTGACGGCACTGCCTCCGGGGCCCGCAGCGGCTCGGGGCCCACCGGGGGATTCCCCGGTCCCCCGGCGGCCCAGTCTGAGCCTGAATATGCCCTCATAGCCGGTAAAATACTCCCTTTAGCCGGTAAAATGCCCCCATAGCCAGGTAATATGCCCCCATAGCCCGGTAATATGCCCCCATAGACAGGTAATATGCCTCCATAGCCAGATAATATGCCCCCATAGCCGGTAAAATGTCCCCTTTAGCCGGTAATATGCCCCCATAGACAGGTAATATGCCCTCTTTCCTAATAAAAATAAAATAAATAAAAGCTACTTACCTCAGCACGGTCCACGCATTCAGATCCGGGAGCTGGTGAATGGTGTAAGCAGCGTGACGGCGCATGGTCCGGGACCTCCGCGGCCGGCAGAGCTGCCGTCTTAGGAGATCTCAGAGTCGCAGGGAGCGTGAGAAAAGCGATGCATCACTCCCCTTGCGACGCCGACGTGTATGCAGGGCCGTATTTACAGCTCATGCTGCCCTAGGCACTGCGCTTGAAACGCCCCCCAACTTAGTAATGATATAGTTCACACAGCGTTTTTTTTGCTCTTTTTGGGTATCCACCCCCAAAAAAGCTTCAAATATGACAGTAAAACAGCTCCCATTTATTGCAATGTAAAATCAGCGTCATTGTTTTGACGACACTTTTTTACTTCAATAATTTTGCCGCATGCTGTAAGCAGCCAGCAGTTAGGTGTATATCGGGCCCCCTGGTAGTAAGGCAAGTGTATATAGAGCCCCCAAGAAGTAAGTTAGGTATATATGGTGCCTCCCAGTAGTTAGGTAGATGTATATAGGGCCCCTCAGTGGTTAGTTAGGTATATATAGAGCCCGCCAGCAGTCAGGTATATATAGTGCCTCCCAGTAGTTAGTTAGGTATATATGGGGCCCATACTCACCTCACCTTTCTTCTATTCTCCCACTGGACTTCTCTTTGAACCCAGAGTGGGTGGCGTGACATCATCACACTGCCCAAACCGGGACGCCAGTTCCACCGTCTGCTAAGCCTAGAGATAGGCTTAGGGCCTAGTACAGGCAGCGGCGCGATGACATCATTACATCATAGTTGCCAACTTTTGAAAGTGAAAAAGCAGGAGAGTGTAGTGGGCGGCGCGCATAGCGCGCCGCGGCAAAAATTTGCATGGACACGCCCATCTTGTCTGTATGCCACGCCCCTTAAAAAAGCCACACCCACTCCACCTAACTGCATAACGGCTTTGGAAGAAAGCCATGTAGATGCCCTTATAGCCAGGTTAGTAGCCCCCCATAACCCAGGTAGTGCCCCTACAGGCTGGTAGATGCCCCCTTGTAGCCAAGTAGATGCCCCTCTGTAGCCAGGTAGAGCCAAATTTGTAGCCAGGTAGAGGCCCCCTTTGTTAGCCAGGTAGTTGCCCCCCTTTGTTAGCCAGGTAGATGCCCCATTGTTAGCCAAGTAGTGCCCCCATTGTTAGCCAGGTAGTGCCCCCATTGTAGCCAGGTAGTGCCCCCATCTTTTACCCAGGTAGTGCCCCATCTTTTGCCAGGTAGTGCCCCATCTTTTAGCCAGGTAGTGCCACCATCTGTTAGCCAGGTAGTGCCACCATCTGTTAGCCAGTAGTGCCCCCATCTTTTAGCCAGGTAGTGCCCCATGTTAGCCAGGTAGTGCCCCCATCTGTTAGCCAGGTAGTGCCCCCATCTGTTAGCCAGGTAGTGCCCCCATCTGTTAGCCAAGTAGTGCCCCCATCTGTTAGCCAGGTAGTGCCCCCATCTGTTAGCCAGGTAGTGCCCCCATCTGTTAGCCAAGTAGTGCCCCCATCGTTAGCCAGGTAGTGCCCCATTGTTAGCCAGGTTGTGCCCCCTCCGTTAGCCAGGTAGTTCCCCAACTGTTAGCCAGGTAGTGCCCCCATTGGTTGCCAGGTAGTGCCCCCATTGGTTGCCAGGTCGTGCCCCATTGTTTGCCAGGTAGTGCCCCCTCTGTTGCCAGGTAGTGCCCCCATCTGTTAGCCAGGTAGTGCCCCCATCTGTTAGCCAGTGTAGTGCCCCCTCTGTTGCCAGGTAGTGCCCCCTCTGTTGCCAGGTAGTGCCCATCTGTTAGCCAGGTAGGGCCCCCATCTGTTAGCCAGGTAGTGCCCCCATTGTTGCCAGGTAGTGCCCCCTCTGTTGCCAGGGAGTGCCCCCTTTGTTGCCGGGGTAGTGCCCCATCTGTTAGCCAGGTAGTGCCCCCATCTGTTAGCCAGGTAGTGCCCCCTCTGTAGCCAGGTAGTGCCCCCTTTGTTGCCAGGTGTTGCCCCCTCTTGTGCCCGGTTGTGCCCCCTCTGTTGCCAGGTAGTGCCCCCATCTGTTAGCCAGGTAGTGCCCCGTTGTTGCCAGGTAGTGCCCCCTTTGTTGCCAGGTAGTGCCCCCATTGTTGCCAGGTAGTGCCCCCATCTGTTAGCCAGGTAGTGCCCCTTTGTTAGCCAGGTAGGTGCCCCCATCTTTTAGCCAGGTAGTGCCCCCCCTGTTGCCCTGTAGTTGCCCCCATCTGTTAGCCAGGTAGTGCCCCCATCTGTTAGCCAGGTGATACCCCCATTGTTGCCAGGTAGTGCCCCCATCTGTTAGCCAGGTAGTGCCCCCATTGTTGCCAGGTGATGCCCCCATTGTTGCCAGGTAGTGCCCCTCTGTGCCAGGTGTGCCCCTTGTGAGGTAGTGCCCCCATTGTTGCCAGGTAGTGCCCCCTCTGTTGCCAGGTAGTGCCCCCTCTGTTAGCCAGGTAGAGCCCCCTAAAGCTAATAAAAATAAAATAATAAAATCCACTCACCTCACCAGGCTCCTGCAGCGCGGCCGCTCCGGACCGATCTCTTCAGCGGCGCAGGGGGAAGTGAGAGCAGCCGCGCGTCACTCCCCTGCAGCCGCGCGTCACTTCCCCCTGCGCCGCTGAACTGTATGTGCGGCGCACACACCGGCGCCGTACATACAGGGAGAGGAGGGAGGAGGGAGCGATCCCTCCTGCCTCCTCCCCGCACAGTGAGACCGCGGGGGGTGAGCGGCCGCTGCGGCCGCTGCACCCGCCTGTAGGAAGGTCCCGCGGTGCAAGAGTAGCGCACCAGCGCTACTCTTGCGCCGCGGTAATTTAAAGGACCCCCGCCGCCTGCAGGCGGCGGGAGGAATGCCAACTCCCCCGGGAGGGCGGGAGGGGACCCCAAATAGCGGGACCCCCCCGCCAAAAACGGGAGAGTTGGCATGTATGCATTACATCACGCCACTGCCTCCAGTGACTGAATGGCCGGTGTCAATTGCTAAGCACTTACCAATCAGCTTAACAACTGTTAGTGACTTCACAACGCAGTAAGTTATATTTCCCCCAGTACGTGGATATTTATGTCTCCCAGTAGGTAGGTATATCAGTTATAGGTCCCCCAGTAGGTATATAGGCAGGTTATAGGTCCCCCAGTAGGTATATAGGCAGGTTATAGGTCCCCCAGTAGGTATATAGGCAGGTTATAGGTCCCCCAGAGGTTATATAGGCAAGTTATAGGTCCCCCAGAGGTTATATAGGCCAGTTATAGGTCCCCCAGTGGGTATACACTCACCGGCCACTTTATTAGGTACACCATGCTAGTAACGGGTTGGACCCCCTTTTGCCTTCAGAACTGCCTCAATTCTTCGTGGCATAGATTCAACAAGGTGTTGCAACGATGCTCAATTGGTACCAAGGGGCCCAAAGAGTGCCAAGAAAATATTCCCCACACCATGACACCACCACCACCAGCCTGAACCGTTGATACAAGGCAGGATGGATCCATGCTTTCATGTTGTTGACGCCAAATTCTGACACTACCATCCGAATGTCGCAGCAGAAATCGAGACTCATCAGACCAGGCAACGTTTTTCCAATCTTCTACTGTCCAATTTCGATGAGCTTGGGCAAATTGGAGCCTCAGTTTCCTGTTCTTAGCTGAAAGGAGTGGCACCCGGTGTGGTCTTCTGCTGCTGTAGCCCATCTGCCTCAAAGTTCGCCGTACTGTGCGTTCAGAGATGCTCTTCTGCCTACCTTGGTTGTAACGGGTGGCTATTTGAGTCACTGTTGCCTTTCTATCAGCTCGAACCAGTCTGCCCATTTTCCTTTGACCTCTGGCATCAACAAGGCATTTCCGGCCACAGGACTGCCGCTGACTGGATGTTTTTTCTTTTTCGGACCATTCTCTGTAAACCCTAGAGATGGTTGTGCGTGAAAATCCCAGGAGATCAGCAGTTTCTGAAATACTCAGACCAGCCCTTCTGGCACCAACAACCATGCCACGTTCAAAGGCACTCAAATCACCTTTCTTCCCCATACTGATGCTCGGTTTGAACTGCAGGAGATTGTCTTGACCAGGGGTCCTCAAACTACGGCCCTCCGAGGATTTTTATCCGGCCTGCCGCTGCCACCTGCGGCACCGGTGGTGGCAGCGGCAGAGCCGCAGTCCTCTGAGTTGCTGTGCGCTCTGGCCCCTGCTGTCGCACTGCCTCACATCACTTGTCACCGGCCACAGCACACATGATGGGAGGTGCCGTGGGCGGTGACAGGTAATATGAAAACCACTGCGAGCCAGGCGACAGCAGGGGCCAGCTTCGGGGGGCGGACACTCTGCAGCGCAAGGGAGGTGCCTGAGGGCGGACACTTACAATATATGGGAGGTGCCTGTGAGTGGCAGAGGGCGGACACTGTGCAATGTATACGCAGAATGTCCGCCCTCTGCCCTCACAGAACCTCCCATATATTGTAAGTGCCCGCCCCCCAGCACCTCCCGTCCGTGAAGAGTGCCCCCCACCCACAGTCGTCCCCCCCGATCCCGATCGTTAGGGTCCTAAGTCAATACCGAAAGGGTTCCGACTTAGGCCCTTAGCGATCGGTTGATGGCAGCGGCGTGGGAATTTTCTGTATGTGCGTCCGCCGGACGCACATACAGATGCTTCTGCGGAAAAGCAGGGGCTCTACGCTCTGCATAGTACTCTGATGAGGTGCGGGAAAGGATGCGCCTCACCAGAGCCCCACCCCAGGGCGGTGTCAGCGTCATCACGCTGCGGCGCGGCCTGGTGACGTCACGCCGGCCGAAGAAGAAGCCCAGGAGCAGCGGCCCGTGGCGGGGAGCCAGGTAAGTGAGTGATGTCAGTTTTTTATTTTTAATTATCTCTACGCCTGCTGGGGGCCTAATTCTACCTAGATCTGCTGGGGGCCTAAATGTCCTATACCTGTGGGGGGCCTTTAAATGTACCTATACCTGCTGGGGGGCCCAATTCTACCTATGTTGCTGGGGGCCTAAATGTACCTATACCTGCTGGGGGGCCTAATTCTACCCCGTCTGCTGGGGGGCCTAATTCTACCTACGTTGCTGGGGGGCCTAATTCTACCTTCACCTGCTGGGGGCCCTAAAATCTACCCTACACCTGCTGGGGGCCTAAATCTACCTACAGACCTGCTGGGGGGCCCTAAATCACATACAGACCTGCTGGGGGCCCTTTAAATTACCTACAGATCTGCTGGGGGCCCTAATTTACCTAAGACCTGCTGGGGGCCCTAATTCTACCCAAGACCCGCTGGGGGCCCTAAATTTTACCTACAGACCTGCTGGGGGCCCTAAATCTTACCTACAGACCTGCTGGGGGCCCTAATCTACCTACAGACCTGCTGGGGGACCTAATTCTACCTACAGACCTGCGGGGGCCCTAATTCTACCTACAGACCTGCTGGGGGCCCTAAATTACCTTTCAGACTGCTGGGGGCCCTAATTCTACCTACAGACTGCTGGGGGCCCTAAATTACCTACAGACCTGCTGGGGGCCCTAAATCTACCTACAGACCTGCTGGGGGCCCTAAATCTACCTACAGACCTGCTGGGGGCCCTAAATCTACCTACAGACCTGCTGGGGGCCCTAATTCTACCTACAGAACTGCTGGGGGCCCTAATTCTACCTACAGACCTGCTGGGGGACCTAAATTCAATAATAAATTGGGTATCACTGTAATTGGGATCGACCCCAAAGTAAAACTTTTTTTAAAAACTATATTCCGGCCCTCCGATGGTCTGAGGGACCGTGAACTGGCCCCCGGTCTAAAAAGTTTGAGGACCCCTGGTCTTGACCATGTCTACATGCCTAAATGCACTGAGTTGCCGCCATGTGATTGGCTGACTAGAAATTAAGTGTTAACGAGCAGTTGGACAGGTGTACCTAATAAAGTGGCCGGTGAGTGTATAGGCAGATTATAGGTCCCCCAGCGGGTATATAGGCAGATTATAGGTCCCCCAGCGGGTATATAGGCAGATTATAGGTCCCCCAGCGGGTATATAGGCAGATTATAGGTCCCCCAGCGGGTATATAGGCAGATTATAGGTCCC
The DNA here is from genome assembly GCA_025379985.1 of Phyllomedusa bahiana. NCBI lineage: Eukaryota > Metazoa > Chordata > Amphibia > Anura > Hylidae > Phyllomedusa > Phyllomedusa bahiana. The sequence goes on from JAODAL010055766.1 coordinate 22,093, forward strand.
CCAGCGGGTATATAGGCAGGTTATAGGTCCCCCAGTGGGTATATAGGCAGGTTATAGGTCTCCCAATGGGTATGTAGGCAGGTTATAGGTCCCCCAGTAGGTATATAGGCAGGTTATAGGTCCCCCAGCGGGTATATAGGAAGGTTATAGGTCCCCCAGCGGGTATATAGGAAGGTTATAGATCCCCGAGCGGGTATATAGGAAGGTTATAGGTCCCCCAGCGGGTATATAGGAAGGTTATATGTCTCCCAGTGGGTATATAGGTAGGTTATAGGTGTCCCAGCAGGTATATAGGCAGATCATAGGTCCCCCAGTAGGTATATAGGCAGGTTATATGTCTCCCAGTGGGTATATAGGTAGGTTATAGGTGTCCCAGCGGGTATATATGTAGATTATAGCTGTCCCAGCGGGTATATCAGCAGGTATATAGGTAGGTTATATGTCTCCCAGTGGGAATATATGCAGGTTATAGGTCCCCCAGCATGTATATAGGCAGGTTATAGGTCCCCCAGTAGGTATATAGGAAGGTTATAGGTCCCCCAGTAGGTATATAAGTAGGTTTTAAGTCCCTCAGCAGGTATATAGGCAGGTTATAGGTCCCTCAGTAGGTATAGAGGCAGGTTATAGGTCCCCCAGTAGGTATATAGGCAGGTTATAGGTCCCTCAGTAGGTATATAGGCAGGTTATAGGTCCCTCAGTAGGTATATAGGCAGGTTATAGGTCACCCAGTGGGAATATAGGCAGGTTATATATCCCCCAGTGGGTATATGCAGGTTATAGGTCCCCAAGTATGTATATAAGTAGGTTATAAGTCCGCCATCAGGTTCTTCCTTCACAGGTGGTCTGACGTCATTAAACCGTGCAGGCAGTGGGACGACACTCTCTGTGTTGTGTACTCTGGCGCTGCTGCCATCACCAATCACCAAGATCCTTAGCCAATACCTTAGTGATTGGTATCGACTTGGGACCCTAACGATCGGTGGCTGATGGTGGAGGAGCTAGGGACTAATGGCTGGGATGAATGTATTTCAGTCTCAACCTGCTTTGCGCAGGCAGCAGCTGCAATCGCTGCATCTCTGAGTCTACATAACCCAGTGATGCAGCTAAGTGATGAGGGGGGCCCTGTCCCACTGGCTAAGGGGCCCAGTCGTAATTGCAGTTGCTGTGACCCTTGTAGCTACACCACTAGGAACAGTGCAGGTGCGTTTTTGATGCACATTTTGGTGCATAAAATGTGCATTTTACACACCAAAAGGTGCATTAAAAATATAGCCATACACTCACATATTAACATACACATTTATATACAAAAATGCACACACTCACATAGATACACACTGTAAACTAACCTGTAGACTTTGGAGGGGGGGGGGGGGTCATGACACAGAAGAGCTGCTCATGGATAGTGCTGATGACATCCCCAGGCGCACAGGAGGGGGGGGGGGCACAGCACGGACAGTGAGGAACTTCCTGCCTCTGAGCTGTTCAGAGCTCATCTCCCGCCGTGCTGTCAGTGCACCCCCTCCCCCTGCTCCCTGACCCGACAGACAGCAGGCTCTGCTGCGGAGCTCCTGAGCTTCAGGACTGTGGAGCAGCCGCAGCCAAGAATAGGTCACGGCACACACCCTGTCACAAG